>JANHGB010033448.1:0-21804 GCA_026283785.1 Coracopsis vasa
TTGCTCCGACCCAGGTGTAGGACCTTGCACTTGGCATGGTTAAACTTCATAAGGTTGGCATCAGCCCACCTCACAAGTGTGTCAGGGTCCCTCTGGATGGCATTCCTTCCCTCCAGCATATCAGCCGAACCACACAGCTTGGTGTCATCAGCAAACTTGCTGAGGGCGCACTCAATCCCACTGTCCATGTCACCAACAACGATGTTGAACAAGACCGGTCCGTACACCAATCCCTGAGGGACACCACTTGTTACTGTTCTTTAGCTGCCTTATCAATAACTTCTGAATTCAAGGTACGCATGGTGTCAAGGTGAGCTCCCAAAGCAGACTCCAGGTAGCACTTGTTTGGCAGTTCTTTAAATGAATTTTCAAGTGATAGAAATGATTATGTATAAAGTCCATGATGTACCATCTGAAATGCTTGGCTGCAAGGATTTTATGTAAGGTATTTTAAGGTTCTCTTATTTCTAATAAATTCATTCAGAATAGAGGGGAAAAAGAAGTTAAAATTATTAATAAATGAGTTTGGTTGTCATGGGAACCAGTTGTCTCAGGTGCTCTCTTCCAATACAGCTATAAACCCCTAGTCCATATTTATTATTCAAGAGAAATAATGGACTTGAAAAGGGAAAATTGGTTGTCACAAAAAAGAGAAGCCCCTGTGCTAAATTTGAGTAATTTGTATGCAATGAAAATGAATTAAGGAGTGTGAACCTTCTTCAGCCTCAATATGATTTACATTTGGGTTAATGCTCTATTTTTCTCAGCTCTCAATATTGTAGGATGTCAAAAAGAACCGGGAGTAGCAGATCTGGAATGAAATACAGTAACCTACAGATACCATGCTCTGATTTAGATCTTTATCATCGTAGAATTATAGAATCAGCTAGGTTGGAAAAAACCTTTAAGATCATCAAGTCCAACTATTACCCTAGGACTGCCAAGTCCACCGCTAAACTATGTCACTGAGGGCCTTATCTACATGGTTTTTGAACACTCCCAGGTATGGTGATTCTACCACTTCCCTGGGCAGCCTGTTTCAATGCCTGACCACCGTTTTGGTGAAGAATTTTCTCCTAATATCCAGTCTAACATCTCCTGGCACAGCTTGAGGATATTATCTCTTTTTCTATCACTTATTATCCATCACTTGTTAATTTATTATACCTTAAAAGAATTTCATCCAACTCTTAAGAATTATTCCAGTATATATCAAGTGGCAAAAACCATATGAAGAGCTCACATAATTCATAATCTGATTTTTATTTATTTTGTATCAGTCAGTATTTATTCAAACTTGTAATTGTGAGGTTACCCCATTTAACTTGACTGAACAGAATGAAGGGGATTACTCAGTGGACATTCCAAAAGAATTTGCACAAAGATGTTTCCTTGATGAAATAATATCTATTTCCAAGGAATCTACATATAAAGTTTCATTCTTAAAATATCAGCAGACCAAGACTGGAAAGCAACTTTTTCTTGTTTGTTCATTTCTTCTTTGATCATTCTAGTTAGGATTTATTAAAAATTGTCATGCATTACTTCAGGAATGTACTGTATGAATTCTTCTCTGGAAAGTATTTGGCTTCATTTGCTGTTCTCTTTTTCCCAATACCCAATATGTTCTAACTCCCAATCCCACATCTGGAGTCACTAATTTTGTTATAGATTCCCTCAGTGAATTCACATCTATTCAACTTGGCACAGAATTTATGTTTTGGATGATTGCTGCTACTATGCCGATGGTTTTGGTTTTTTTTTTCCAAAATAATAAAAAGGATTTTATGCCTTTAATGTGAACTTGCTGTTTCTGAGAGAACAAACAAAAATCAAATCTCTGAAACATGACATCCTCTCTTCTCTCTTTTTATTTAATCTTTGCCAATTACGCGTTATCACTGACCTGGTAAGCAGATTCATTTATCAACATTTTGTATTTTCAGTAATGCAGACAGCCACTATTTTATTTTCTGACAGAGAAGGTTCCTATAGTACTGCTCTCCTTGTAAACTTTTTCAGATTATACATTGTATCTGCTTGCAAATATTACAATTTATCCATAGGTGGCAGCAGACTTATACTGTAAGGCCTAAGCTAGATCTGTCAATTACTTTCAACTGCTTGTGCATAATCATTTCATCTCTGTAAAGACAGTATACAGGACAAGAGGGGTGTGGAAACAAATACATGGGTGAATTAGGCCATAATTTTAGCAACTGAGAAAAAAACTAAAGAATGAGAGAGAAAAAGATTTTGATGAAAGAAGGGATAGTGCTCACAAAATAATAAAGTTCTTTTTGCAGATGGTGATAATTTACCGTCTCCTTTTCACAAAGCTATTATTTTGGAATTAACCTACATATTTGAATACCATCTCTTTGCAGTTGGACTCCACAGAGTTTAAACAGAGCTCTGCTGCTGATATTGTGTATTGTTTTTCTCATTGTAACATATTTAAGGTAAAGCTTTTCTTAATCCTTCTGCTACAAAAGAAGTATTTATGATGGGATACCTTGTGCATATGTCATAGAGTAAGTGGACATGCTTCAAGGGACCCGTTAGCCTCTGTATTAGGTCTCAGTGACTGAAAACTATCATTGAATATTCTATTGCCACGGTCTTATTGTCTTCCGGTCCTTCCTAAGAATCATAAAAGAGATTAAATTCAATTTATTGAAAGGCAGGCCATTAAACCCTTGATATGTGCTGTATCATGTGCATCAGATTTCATACTGGAAAATGTATTGCTTATGGGAGATAATGGAAGATAATGAAGGTAAAAACAATTACAGAAAGTAGGGTCCAGTGATTATTAGCACCATCAATATTTTCATATTAGGCTCTAAGGACTTGTTCATAGGACATCTGATTTATTAGTGAGCTTACATGAGCCAAACAGAGTTTTATTATGCTTTTGTCATTGTTTTTTAAAACCTTTATGAAACAAGAAACTTGCACCTGGAAATTTTTCGGCTTTCTGCATGCCAACCAAAATTGGTATCAGGTGTCTTGCAGGGTGAAAATAACCAATGTACCATAAAATTATCTAAGACAAGAACAGCATGAGGATAAAAAAGCTTACCTTTTCCTTCTCAGGTGATTTATTTGCAGTGAATCGATAACAAAGAGTTGGAAAACCTGAATATTTATTGTGTGTGTGTGCACACAGAAGGGAAAGGTCAGGGGCAGAATCAGTCTACTTTGTATTTCAAAATAGTTTAAGCTCACTTTGCTTTGACAAAGTTAAGATTCACCATTCAAAATCTCAAAGATCTCAGTATGCATCACTCCAGGCAATTCTCATCTCTTTTTCCCTCATGGTTCATGTTGAGAAAGACTAGTTTCCTGGTATGAGCACACTCACTGATGGGGTCAATCAACACTCTTCACTTGTTCTGTCATATGTGATCCAGCTTGTACAAACTGATCATGCCTGTTCAGCATGTAGCTGTCTGAGACTAGAGGACAGAGAAAAATAAGGTAAGAGTGCTTAGGTGAGAACTACCTACTCATAACTGAAACACCTAGTGGGCCTGCAGCATTCAAATCTGAAGGTGCTGGGAGCCCTGAAGGTCACAGCCAAAGCACTCTTACAGGCTAGGTGATAGCTGAGGGTCAGGACTCTGGGTTTAGGAAAATTTAGAATTTCCTGTGTAGAAATTCCCATTTTAGAAGCCTAAATATTTTTGTGTTTGTGATCCTGAATTACCTATTTGTCACTAGATTTGCCATGATTGAGTCTTTCAGTTTGCTGTAAATGAAGAATTCTTTTAGCAGATGAAACTTTTTGGTTTAGAAATCATAGGTATCTTATGTGGCCTACGTATAGGATTTTACACTACCCTATTAAATATACTGTACTTTAAAAATAACAGGAGAGTCTGTACAGAGACTATGAACTTGCTATTAAAGTGAGACACAAGTATTTTTCTTCCTTTTTGAACAGGTTTTCCTCTTGAATGTCACAACCAAAGTAGAAGATATAAGATGGCTAAGAGGTTAATTCAAAAACCTGAAGGTTGAAAGATGGTAGGTCAGCTCAATTAACATGCACAAGTCTTCATGGGCTGGTGTCTCAAACTCTTTACCCTCAGTTGTCTTTCTGTTTCTTTCTGTGTTGTTAGTTCTTAACTTGCCAATAAAAGCAGGACGATCTTCCAATACTACTTTTTTCATGATTTGGTATGACATTCATCCCATTTGAACTACAGTGATAGGATAGATACCTCTTTCACATACTCCACTGAAAAGAAATTTTCCTTTTGAGAAATCTAAGAAATGTCATGGTCTGCAGAGATGAAACTTCTTAGAGTAATGCACTTTATTTCATTTTATTTCTGTTACATAAGAAAAAATGAATTCAGCTTTATCAAAGAGAATGAGTCTATTGAAAACTTCTACTCTACCCTGAGAAGTATCTTGGTTCAGTGGCTGGAGTCCTTGGAAAAAGCCACTGAAGAAATCTTAATTATGGAGATGGTATTAGAGTTTTATTAGTTTAATATTTAGAAAACCTCCACATTTATGGCATAGGCATAAATGCCTGTGGTGGATAAAGATGGTTCTGAGTAATCATTAACACTGGGAAATGCTGTCTGCTTCCAACAGGACATAGCTTCCCTTGATGAAGTGATGTGTTTGCCACATAACATATGTTTTGCAGACTTAATATATGTCTGCAAGATTGTGCTCTTTCCCTCCTGATAGTTTTCTCTCTCCATTTCATTCCTCTCTGGGAACACCCAGAAACTTCAGAGGAATACAAAATTAGGGATTAAAAGGTAGATGCAGCAAAGATACTAAGCTGTTTAGAATGTAGCTGCTGGGATACTTCATCTTAGGTGTTTTGACTCCAAGGTGCCGTGTAGAAGAAACAAGCATCTGATGTATGCATTTTCTTTACTGTATTCATGTCCCTCAGATCCAGAGGGATGCTTCCCTGCTGTCTGTGATCCAAGAAGACTATTAGAGACAAGGGAAAATCAAATTCAGTTTTCTGCTCTGGCTGAAAAAGTTCAGCTTACTATTTTCATTTCTAAAGGAGAATCTTAATTACCATGTTAGGTTACCAGTTGTCTTCTCCAGAAGCCATTCACAAAGCCCTGGTAATGGTAGGAATGATCCTGTATTTAAAGCTATGGCACTGTGACAGCAGATAGAGATGACCTCCTCTGCATTGATGTAGGAGATGTTGAATATGCCTCCAGAAGCTCCTCACTTCTTGACAGCTGGATGATGACTTACCCAGGTCATTAAAAACATCAGTTCAATTGTGCAATTTACCACAGCTGATTTTAGATGAAGTGGGTCAGGTTGAGCTCACACAAATTTGCTTTGTGGGAGAATACCCTTTGGAAGACGAGAGATGTAACAAATTAACGGGTGGCTGTAATGTCATAAAGTTGCACAGCTGTTTACAAGGCAAACATTTAACTTAAGCCTTCGTCTTCCTCCCCTAAGACAAAGAAGACTTCAGCAGTTCATAAGCAGATTCGGCTTGCTTCCACTGCTGTGCTCCAATTACACTGAAAAGTATCACCTGCCATCCTCAAGGCAGTCAGCTGCTTCTCACAAAATCTGATATTTGTAGCTCACTATTCTGCTAAACTCTCCTACTAGAACCAGATGATGGTGTCTAAAAAGAAACAGCTGAAAAAAAAAATCCCTCAGCAATGAGAAAAGAACTCCAACACGGGAATAGAGCAGATAAAATGGAAGAGAACGCACAGTAATCTATCTGCTTGTAGGTGGAGTTTTATCAGGAGTGTTTCGGTATCTAAATATTTGCTATTATAGCTATCTCCTTATTACAAAAAGCATATTTCTTTTAGTGCTTTTATAAGTCTTTATAATAGTGAATTGAAGAGTACTTCACAGAGTGGAATGCTTTTGGACACTAAATGACAATGTTTCTTAGTCAGCTTTTCCTGTGAAATCCATGGGATATGTTTCTTCCATGGCTGATTTTGCTACTGCAGAATAGCTAGTAGCATGTAAAGCAAAATATTTTAAAAAATAATAATAAAGATATACAATATTTTTGTTTTACTTTTGGTCTTCATAAAAGTCCTTTGATAGTATTTTTGTATTTCATGACTAAATTTGAGAGATTAAAATGAAGATTAATTCCTCATTTCTTCTGTCAGGTTTTTGCTTCAATTTCAATGACATTTAGGAGAGAAGAAAATCTGTAGTGAGATAATCTGGAGTATCAGGAAAAGAAGAATTAGGAGAAATGCAATTTAGTTATGCAAAAAGATATTTCTTTCTTTAAATGTCCAAGGGAGCTTTGGGATGCTACTACCAAAAGTGAAGGGTAAAAGATGTGAAACATCAGGAATAAATACGGTGAAAAAAGGTAAGCATATGAAATCAGACAGTAATTTTTTTGTGTTACCTGAGATAATCAGTTTCTTCTTTCTCCACATACAGGATAAAAAGAGATTCCAGTGAAACACAGAAGCTATATTTCAAATACAGATCAGCTTACATAGCGGATTCAAAGTTTTCGGCCCAGCCCTAATCGTAACAGCCTCTCTAGTCTAGTGAGGCTATGCCACCAGCTCTCAACATATTGGTTTCAGTTTATCTCCACAATTCAACAGAGTGCTGTTTTTGCCTTTCACAGCACACTGATGAAACATAACTTGTAAAGGCAAGGAGCAGTGGACTCATAAATGCTCACTTTTCTTAAAGGTCTTGTTGGAGTAATTGTAACAGATTCAATGTAAAAAGCAAAAGAGTGAAAAAGAATGCTCTGATTGGCAAATGTTGCTCATGGTCAACGATGTACATCTGTAACTTGCACAGAATTTCATAAGCATGGTCTTTTAATCAGGAGCAATACAGAAATTTGGGGCCCAGCCTGCAAAAAAGCTGAAGCCAAGCATGTGAACAACCCCAGAGAAATCAGTGCAAGCAAGCCTTTCCTCAGTCCTTCAGGATTAGACTGACAGCAGCAAATCAGTGTATCTTTTATAGCCCATGGAACCTAGAAAATATTTCTGAAATTTAAATGAAATCTAAACCTTGTTTGTTAGATTTCATTTAACAAGGCTATCTTGAGCTATTTATTAAAACACTTTTCTTGGTGCTAAACAGTCGCTATTCGTTTTAGTATTAGCTTTGATAATGTGCCCCCTAGAAAGCTTTTCTGAGTTCTTGGAAAGAATGTTAAAACAAAAAATCCTCTAGATAAACAATTCATAATAGCCTGAATTAACCAAAATTGTTAAAAATTAAAGTCTTACTGAGCATTTATTCCAGTTATTACTGGAAACTTAAACATTTTTTAAATGATTTAAATATTTTTCATACTTGAAATGAGACACAGACACTACTGGAATTTGAGACAGCCCCATTGCCTTCCCCTTCTGGCTTAATTCCATCATGTCAAAGACTGTAATAATTGCTGAAGTAACAGTGAAAAATGGATATCCTACACAGGACCTTCATCTCTTGCAACTTCAAATATATTGGTAAACTAGAACGTTCTTTCTCCTCTGATGTATCGTCTTATAAAACCTTTCATAGCTTTCAAGTTTATTTTCTTTCTAAAAAGTCACTTCTGGTCTATCTATATTACATAGGAACCCTGATTCTGCTATGTCCTAAACCGCAGTTTTGACTTGTAGAACAAAATCCTCTAAGATTATGAAGGAAAGCAATTTGCAGGTTGATTTCATTAAGGCAATAGCCTTCTATATTTGTATATATCTATTTTAGTGAACTAGTTTTTAAAAGGTGGATATGAATCTTCTAACTCACTGCTACTCAAAATCGTGAATCATACCCTTAAACAAAAAAAAATTAGGTTGTTTAAGCCAATTATATTGCCCTTTAGTAAAGACTGAAAAAGCCTAGCTACTGTAAAAGGACCAGAAATGTTCTTTGAGACACTTGTTTGAAGATGCTGTATTTTATTTTTCCTTTGAAAAAATTTTTAGAGCTCTCTAAAATGAGTTGTAGGTAACTGGAAATTACATCTCCATTAGAGGAAGTCAGAAATGCCCAAGCAATAAGGGGTTGCACCGTCCTCCTTTTTATTGAAAAATGAAGTGAAAACAAAACCTGTAAAAATGTCCACGTAGCCTGGATCAGACGAAAAGAAAAAATTAATATATCCAAGACCATCGCAAAAATCAGGCCAATCCCTCTCCTGAGAATGGACAAAAGTAGATGCCTGGAGAAGAGTATAAAAGCACAGCAGTCACAGATGAGACATCCATTTAATGTTTTCTAGACTCAACTATTTCTAGTTTTGGGGCTCTCTGAGCTCTAGCATGACTATTATGTTCAAAAACCCTTAACACAGCAGATGGCCTTTTCATGTGTTACCAAAATTAACCTGTAATTCCCACCACAATCTTTCAAAAGGAGCTAGACAGCTCAGTGACCTGCATATGAAGAACCAATTCCTCTGGAACTTGCTTTCCATTAGTTTTATCCAATACTCCATTGTTTCTGTCTTAGAGGAGAGTGAAAATAGTTGACCACTATTGAAATCTTCTACTCTACCCTGAGAAGTATCTTGGCTCAGTGGCTGGAGTCCTTAGAGAAAGCCACTGAAGAAATCTTAATTATGGAGATGGTACTGGAATCATGCCATTCATGATTTTGAAGATCTATACCGTATCCCCTTCAGTTATTTAATTTTTAAAAGGGAATCCTATCTTAGTTAGAAAGCATATGCCCCCTCCCTTTATTTTTTTTTTTTTTGACTGTCAGTATTGTCCTGCTTTCAATTTTCTTCAATTCTACTATCTATTTTCTTTATGAGATGGAGAGGTACAACAGAAATCATCCAAGACACTGTGAATTGATACAGTAGTAAAGTAAAATCACAACAAGCAAACACTGTTGAAAAAGAAGGAGATCTCAAAAGTTATGAGAATTAATTTTATTATGAGAATTTAGTTTTATTTATTATGAGAATTAGTTTATTAGTTTTATTATCTTATTTCTGTATCTTTATCTTTTTCTCATATGTGGGAAAACCTCTGTTTTCCTGAGGATTAAAATATTTGAATTAGTTTCTCTCTCAGCCGAACACCTAAACCAGGCTTTTGGACTTTTTTTTTAATTATTATTATTATTCATTAAGAGGACTGAAATTATTTTCTCTACCTCAGCAGTCATGGTCATAAGGCATTTCTTCCTTTGCATGCCATCTGTGAAGGTGTGATTCCTGGTGTAGTCTCACATATAATGAGCTGCACCTCCCTCCCTGTGGCCATTTGCTCAAGCTGCTTCCACCTGCATAGACTCACACTGCCTACTGAGGGGTTTCTTGGGTGTGCTTACACAAAGAATGTGTAAACAGAGCCAAAGCACTTCGTATTAGAGTGATTCCAGTAGTAGCAGTCAAGTAAACGTGCAATTTTAAACTATGTCAAAAAGAAACAGTGTGCCATTTCAATAATGTGCACTGATGCTATGTATGCCTCATATCTAAAGATTCACTGTGTATTTTCTGTTTCACTGGAGATATTCCCAAAAGGTGGGCTCAGCAAAGTTAAGCATACCTGTTCTGTTGTTTCCTCATATGTGAAAACACTTGCCTAGTGTCTTATCATTGGCAGATTTGCTGCTGTTGGTTTGGCATATATCCTCTTGTAGGCTTGATGAACGGAAATGTGTGAAAGCAGAGTCATATGGTGTAAAGTAAAGTAACATCAGGCTGTAAGCAATAGCATAAAGTGCTATTAAGTCTGCAGTATAAACACGCACAAGATGATAAAATGGGCCAATTGGTGATATTTCATGGATTTATACTAGCTAAAGTGAACTGATCCTCCTCCAAATTCAATCAATCACAGTTTTCTTTGGAGCTGTTTATAACATTACTAAGTTCTAGAGAAATACAGATAAAAGTGATTTATTTTTCAGGCTCATATTATCACTTTAAAAAGAAAACAGAAATGTAGTGACTAATACATATTTTCATAAACCAGCCTATAATGAGCTTTGAAAGCATGCTTCCCACCTCCACAGATAATTTTATAGTGATTGCAGAGCTATTCATAATGCTTTAAAAATAACAGCAAAATATATTATAGGAGCTTGTAATTACGAAACACTCATAAGCAAGGTGAAGACATTTACATATAGATTGTAGATGAAAATAGTGATGGCTAAATGAATGCTTTGTAATGTTTGCACAATGTCACCTCTTTAGCTTTTTTTATACTTTATTTTAAGAAGGGAAATATATTTTTAGTAATTTTCATCATATTACTTGATTACAAGAAGCATGTGCTTTATATGGAAGACAAACACAGTATTCCTTAGAGAAAAACCTACATGAAGGATGATAAAGTGATTGTGATTTTCTCTTTTGAAGGGAATTAGGTTATTATGATCATTTGATAAACTAGACCATAACTGGCTAAACCAAGGAACTGTGCCTTACGTATTAGTGTGATCTGATTTTCTAAAAACTTCCTGAAGCATAAATGTTCATGAATTTGCAGAAATATAAATGGGACAGTTTTTGCTGCAATGAACATAAATATGAACTGGCTAATAAGCTAACTGGGACAGAGAATTTAATCTAAAAATCCCTTATTAATACATCTTGATGTCAAAGTGAAGGATTTGGTTGAATTCATTATTTCAATTGAAGTTTTTTGCCATTGCATAAGATGACAATAACACTTTCTTTTTTCAGTGTAAATATGTAGGACCTCCTAATATTTCGACAATGCTTCAATACAATGAGAAACGAAAAACAGTGGGCTACTAAATACATTTTGGTTTGTCCACCATTATTAACTAGACTGGTGGAATATAAAAAAAGAAGGACATAGGAACTTCAGATCAATGTTAAAAGAAAATTAAATTCTATAGTGGTGAAATAGCGCTTATATTAATATTTTTTTTGCATACTTGAAATCTTTTCATTGAAATAAATATATCATTCTGCCAACTAGGAATGGTAGTGTGGTCATAAAAGTTCAGCTTGTCCTGAAAACACACCATTGTTGGACTGCACAAAAGCTCCAAATTCACTGTGTTAAATGTTGTGGTAATTTTCAGAATATTTTAAAACATTATCACCTTAACTGCAGTTTGAAATGATACTCACTTCATTAAAGTATATCGACTGGTAGAAGTCAGACTAAATTTTCCCTTTTAGAAGGCTGCGAGACTTCAGATTTTATCAGAGTGAAAAATGGCATTTACTGTTCTTTTTCTATGTTCTTCATGCTTTTTTAATAATGTGAACCCTGAACAAAATATTCATGATAGCTTCATTTAAAAATTCTGACAAGTCTGCTTACAAATTAAATACTGGTGGGCGAAGGTAATCGGGTTTGATTTTATTTATTTTCTCTTTTGAGAAAGAAGTTAAGTTTTATTAAAAAACATTAACATGTCGACTGAACTTTCTCATACTTCTGTTTTAAACTGACAAAAAAAATCAATATAATTTTACAATTTCTCCAGAGAGGAGGATAAAAAGTAGTTTGGAAAAAAAGTTTTCATCATTGAATGTCACCATTCTTCTGCTGATCTACCTTCTTCCATGGGACAAGGTCCGAATTACCTCTTGCTTTCTCATCCACAAGTTTACATTGCTTCTATCAGCTGCTGGTGCAATCCTAATTAAAACTTTTTCCTAATGCATTGATTAGGCTTTTTTCAACTTTAAGGATGTCAGGATTTAATTCACTTTCTGATGTATTTTCTGCCAACTATTTTTTTTTTTTTTGCTTTGTTTTGGAGTTTAGTCCCAGCTCAGAATAGTAGCCAGCAGACATAAACTCCTTTACACATACACATGGATTTCCAGGTCAAGACATGTTGTATATAACAGTTAACTGAAATTCTCTATCCATCTAGGTATTGTCTGTAGTCAGTAGAGAGCAATATGTGCGGCTACAATGTAATTCAGATCATAGGACTAAATTGCCCTTTATAGTTACCTGTCCAGTTCTATTAGTAAGGATGAAAGTGAGGGCAAGCAAGTTCTGAATTTACACATTACATGCTTTACAGGAGATAAGCCTTGTTTTTTAGAAACTAAATTTAGGCTCTGGGTGTCATCATGGAGATGAAGAAATTTAATCCTGCTGCAAATTACGTTTTAAGTGCTTAAGTACAGTACTGGATTTGGTCTCAGGTCAGCTATATACAATGAGTCCTAAGGTACTCCAGCAGGTTGGTTTAGATTGTTGATTGGTTGTTGTTTGTTTTTTTTAGCAAATATCAGTGATAGAGCCTGAGTCAAATATTTCATTGTGGTCATTTGTATATCAGATGACTGGCAATCCATTCCACTTCTTTCGTAGTCTCTGATATCGCAAACCAAGCGTACTTTCCAACTTGGCAATACTTTCCAACTTTCCATACATGTCACTATTAATGCAAACATATTTAACATACCAAGAAATACGTATCTATCACTATATTACATTTTGTTCCTTTTCTTTTTTCTGTTTCTTTCCTTGGAAAGCAGTGCAGTTCATCCTGATTCTCTTAGACATTTATTAAGATCCTAAAAAATGAGAGATGGAGGCACTGGGATAACTACGGTAGACTTCATGGCCAGAAATGCAATGAGGCTCTTGAGAATATTTCAGGGCATTACTTTATTCATGAGCTAAAGACAGGGAGTGCTGAGTGAACAGTGATCATAATAGTATACTCAATGGGTTTGAAGCCTCTTGCAAGCATGTACTAAAAGCTTTTAATATTCTCTCAGGTTGTAGAAAATCCCTTCATTATCTGATGTGTTAAAAATGCAAAGTGTGCACTCATCTAAAAATCTGTCTGTCTAAAAATAATATTTTTTGGAAGAGCTACTTGGAGAATAGAAAAGAGGAAAAAAAAACAACCCTCACATGCTTTGACAAAAAGTTATTTTCACCTGCATTAGCAAAACTGGAATCAGCATAGGGTTTGGGGTTTTTCTTTTTTTTATTTTTGACATAAGCAGTGTTGCAAGTTAGAGATGCTGTAGAGAATATGGTGAAAGGGAAATAGAAGAGTAATTACCATGATACAACAGCTCTGAAACAAAACTACTGAGAATGGTATCCTGTTTTGCAGTAATCCTGTCTAGGGTGGGTTACCAATGCAAAGCAGGATACCATCTGAAAATGTATACATTTTAGAATACTTCTATGCAGTGACTTTCTTCAGTGGATCTCTGAGGACTTTTCTATACATCACTTTAATGCAGACAAAATTTAACTGAAGAATGATAATTTCACTTTCAAAAGATCATTCAGTAATAATCAGGTTTGTGGAGTCACAGCCACCTTCCTCCTAGGTGTACCATGAAGGACTGTTATTACCAGGAGGCTTCTTTTGCTAATGAATTGCTGCAAGACACCTTTAGATTTGGGTCACTGCAAACAGGGAGTTGCCAGATATAATGGCCTCTGGATTTAGTGATATCAGTGCTTCTATTATGTCTCTCAGTCTAGCTGCTTTTAACCTAGAAAGAGAATATTTGTCTGGTAATGCAAAGAGAATACATTTAGACTATGCTTTGCCCCAACATGTAAGCTCCATTTTGTCAAAAAAAAAAACAAAACAAAACAAAAAACCCACACCAACCTGAAAAGAGCCGGTCCTGTATTATTTTTTAGTTTTCTGTCAGCTTTTAAAAAAATGATGCATGCACTTCTGTTCTGAAAGGAAAGAAACTGTAGTGTTATTTTAGCGTTTTTCACATCTCCTTTATTTATCTACTTAAATTTGACAGCACAGTGGGATCTTTTTGCCTTCAGAATTTTTGGCATTCTTCAACTTAACCTGCAATCACACACAGTTCAGAAACACAGAATTGTCAGCACTTTAGAGTTAGTGACTGTATACTCTGCTACACAAATGTATATGTGACCTTGTGGTAAAATATGAGCAAGTGGTTTAGTTTTCAGTTCCTTCAAAATCACAGAATCACAGATTATCTTCAATTTAATTCCTCTGAATGTAAAGGGCTTTTGCTGTTATTTACCTGTGCAGTGACTTTTGCTGTTATTTATCTGCACAGCGGACTTGCAATTGCAGGTCATTTTCTGTTGCTGATTCTGTGAAGTGATAATAGTATGCTGTCCCCATCAGTCTGAGGTGTGTTAACACTGCCTTTCTGCAGCTGTTGGGATGCCTCTGGTAGAGCAGGATGCAACCAGGTTTGTGTGCCAAACAAGCTCCTGACTTCTTAGTAATGTGTATAGCTTGCTCTGATGCTGAAGTCATCTCGCATTTAGGAGTGGAGTTGGGCTGTATAGTAAGATGCAAGACCATTCAATAACTTTATATTAATCTGAGAAATTAAGTGGTGGGAGAATGGTGCAGAAAGGTTGATCTCAGTCCAAGAAAAGGAATTTGTATTAAGTCCTGTGTGTATACGTGGAAAAGGTTGTTTTCATTCCAGAATGCCATGTCGCCCTACCCAGCATAGTTGTGTTATATATTCTAGCACAGGCAGAATAATTTTCACATACCCACCTTGATGGGGAGTGGGTATACTTCAAGAACAGTACACATACAAATTTAGACTCAGATCCTCAAAGACTAGTGACTAGTTCCAACCAAAATAAATTTTAGTTGGGTACCTCAGTGCCATGATACATTCCTACCCTTGATGCACCTCCTTATGGCCTTCAGTAAGCATAGCATTTGAATATGCTATTGATATTCAATTTGCATTTTTGTGGAATGCGTCCTAATACACCAGCTCATTAATAATGGCAACTGTGCACATGCAACATAAGGGTTGTTTGTCTACAATATCTTCATCCATCAATAGTTACAAAAAATGAAAGTGGTGGGTGCTGTGAATTTCAGGCAGACTACGTAATATATTAGTGCTGAGTCAGCAATGTGAAACACTAGAACACCGGAGAGAGTCTCATATCCTTGCTTGAGGTCACTGAGAAACACAATTCCTGTCAGGAAATTCCATCATCTACAAAAGTTTGTTATGAACCCAAACAAAAAAAAAAATCTTAACATTCTATTAGTACCAAAAAGTGGCCGTTTCTGGTTTGAGTCTGTTGGTATGCTTAGTACTTTAATATTTGTTATTAATAAATACTTTAAAAAAATAATCCATTCTTATCAAACAGAAATATTTTTTAATCTTAATAAAATGAAGGATTTTCAGACTTTATTGTTGAAGTCCAGGAAGAATTTTACGTTAATGTAGGAGAAAACATGGGCTGTGATTAGGCTAGAAACATAATTTTTTAGCTCTAATGTCATAATTTGGAACCATACAGATGAAAATATCCTTGACCAAAAAAGAGACATCTGCTAAAAGAGATACTTTCAGTTAGTTCTGCTTATATACTTAAAGAATTTAGGTCAGTTTCCAAATAGCATTACAGGTTTTTGAAAAGCGTTTAAAGGAAACCTTTAAAGTGAAGAAAGACAAGACTAAACTTTTCAGCAACTTATGCCTTTGTCTGCTTTTCTTCACCAGTCTTCTGAGGTGAGAATTGGCTCTACAACTGTCAACTCATTTGTGTTTATGTTGAACTATTACACAAGATTAAAAATCTGAATGTACCAATGTTAAATAACTGTTCTGAATGTGCATTTGTTATTGGCCAGACAATGAATGAAAAGTTGGTGAAGAAAATGCTGATTTGGCAAAAACAAACAGAAAAACAGATGTTATTAACTTCATCATCATAGGCAGAAGTCAGAAAATATGTGGTAATGCGAGTTTTAAATATGTGAGGAAGTCAAAGGTGCAACTTTTAGGAAAACACTTGACTTCTCAACTTCTCTCATAATTTTCTAGTACACACCTAGAAAAAGCTGTCTCCTTTTTCTAAAATTTCCAGAGGATATCCATATTTTATTGTAGCAAATTTTTCATGGGATAAACAAACTTTCCTAAAGCAAGTCTCTATGTTCTTGCCCTCTAAAAATATGAGCAAAGCCACTTTTCTTTAAGAGAGTTTGGGTCAGTTTTCTGAAAATGGAAGACTTTACACGGGTTTTTTCATAGACCTGTCTGCAATGTAAACATGTTTGTTTTGATTTTTTTAATAGGTTTGTTAGATTGAAGTTAGATTTAATTGAATTTTATCAGCAGTTGATATATATATACAGAAAACAGCATTTTGTACTGATTTAAGCAGAAAGTATAGCTTTTTTGTATAGATCAATACACTAATATTTTTCAGAATGCCACTGTTTCATACCTCCTATCCATAACCCTGATAAGTATTGTACCTATTAATAATTTGTAAAGCAAAGCTTTCCCAGATGGAAAACATCAAAAAGTTATAAAGTCTAGTTGTGTGTGACTGTTTGCTAGACTCCCTCTCAGAGGATCTCAAGGTATATTATGTGGGAATAGGATAATGAATTTCCCATTTATAAAGGCTTTAAGTCAGTCATGGGACGTGTAGTAAAATTCGTGTTTTCTTTTGTTTAAAAGAGCAAGGTATTAATAGAAGAACTGTAATTTTCCAAGAAAAGTGAGAAAAAACTTTACTTACTTTGGCTCTTCATTTTTTATTTTTGTGGTTTATATAATATTCAATGCATGAATTATATTTATGTGATTTGCTAAGTGTGTTTTCTTCTGACAAAGTTATTTGAAGGAGGAGATTATACAATTGTAAGGTCATCATTGTCACATTCCCTCCTTTAGGTATAATACACAACATAAGGAAAATATTTCTTTTTAGTAAATTTTAATGCAATAGATCTCATGGTCCAAGTGAGAAGTTTAGCAGAAAATGTCAAAACAGGAAGTGTGCAATGCCTTGACTGTCCACAAGTTTGAGATTTGAAGATCTTTGCATGTCCATGGGTGGCTCAGCACATCTGTCCTTTGTTTGCAGGGAATCCCAATTCTTTTCTCACAGAGTCTTACATTATAGGTAAATTATTTCTAAATTATGATCAAGTTCTCAGGCAATTAATTTTCTTTTCTGTAGGGTATTCTGCAAATATCTATTATATTAACTAACCTGAGAAGAAGAAAGAATGCACATACACATATACTGGAGATTCAATTCAACATCAAATTAACAGTTTGTGGCTAACCTCATTTGTCATACAGGTAAGTTCTTGTGACTGCTAAATGAAATTAGTAAATGTCCCAGCTTTAAAGTAATTTTACAGTGAATGTTAATAATTAAAGCTGTTCAAAGTGTATTTTTCTTGTTAGAAAATGCTATATTGTTAATATTAGAACTAGTGCAGACAAACTTGGGAGGATTCATATTCAGATAGGTGAAGTTCATTTTAAGTAGAAAAGATATCATCATAAAGAGATGA
This sequence comes from Coracopsis vasa, assembly GCA_026283785.1. Classification (NCBI taxonomy): domain Eukaryota; kingdom Metazoa; phylum Chordata; class Aves; order Psittaciformes; family Psittacidae; genus Coracopsis; species Coracopsis vasa. Next base: position 17,257 of record JANHGB010033448.1, read on the forward strand.
AGTTTATCAAGCCCTTAAAGCCCATGGAAGTTCCCAGTATCAAATCCTATCTGATCCTTATTTATTATTTTAAAATGCATGTGTTACAGTTGCAGTTGGTTTTTCCTAGATGTTGTTTCTTTATATGTGGCTCAGATCTTACTCCAAAGCAAGAATTTCTTTGGAAATACACAACTAGCTCACAATTAATTGTTTTAAATTGAGGGCTAATTTTTTTCCTGTCTTTCTTTCTTCCCTTTTCTATGTTAATTGGTTTAAAAAGTACAATATCTATCTGTCAACACAAAATGAAAATATAGCAAAAGAAAATAGACCATTAAGACATGATGTAATTTTGAAGAGTCACTGATATTTTTTGTAAGATTTTTGCTAGCTTTTTGTATCTTATTTGCAAAATGTTAATTTATAACATGCACATTTCTGTCATCTACAATGTGAGTTCTGTTGGCTTTTTAACAGACAAATTTAGCTAGTGTCTCGTGAATCCAAATTCTGCACTGCGTTTCAGGTTAAGATCAGAATATTCTGGAAAATACAGAGCTGCTTCTCATTCTCAAGAAAACTTCCATAAACTTCCATCTTGCAATATCAGAATTTGCATCTTCATCATGACAAACCGTCAGCTCTTGTTACTTGATGTAAGGTGGAAAATTTTGGATAGGAAACTACGGTTTCTAGAATTATTGTATTATTGCCCTCATGCTCCTCTTATTCTTATAAATTGTTACTTTTACCATTCTCTGTTCTGAATATTATGCCTACAGGCTTGTTTACTGAGACCTCACAGAAGATTTACATCACAATACACTTGGTGTACCTATCTCACAAGAAATGGCAGTTTAAAATAGCACTTGTGGAGGCATCAGCTGAATTGAGTATTCCAATTTAAGAAAAAGTGTGAATTTCTGAAAATCTGAATGATGTTGGAAAAATGCACCTTCAAACTTTTACTGCCATCCTTGTGTTGGATGGTGCTGACTATGGTTGATTTTGGTTAGTTTTTTTTGATAGGAAACTCTCTTATGCTGCCTGCCTGTACATCAGAAATGTTTTCTAGTACACTGCTGTTCAATGTTCAGATAATTAGGCATCTAGAAAAAAATAGAAAAAGTGTGAGAGTGAGAAACTATAGCTAGAAGTCAATTAAAAGTATTTAGAATTCAGCCTAATCTAATTTAGGTTTGAAAAGGTAATCAATAATGCTGAGAAGATATGTTCATTAGAAGCGTATGGTAGACAAAAATGGTGACATTTGTCTACTGATATGAGGGAGTTTACATTTGAGAAAGATACTTCAGGCTCCCTAAGATCAGTGAGAACGTATTCAGTGTAGTTAATCACATTTAAGGTTTGATTCATCCTTCAGTATATGCCTGCTTTGGACAGATGATTTATTAAACACCTCTGACTGAGTAACTGGATCTCTGATGGCTGTAACGGCATCCAGTGCAGCTAGCTGAGGTATGGGCAGATATGGTATTCCAGATGTTTGAAGTTAAATGTGCACTCTCTAGGGTGAAAATGAAATACAGAAAGGGCAATATACTAAATATCTAACTGAAGACTCTTGTCCAAATTGGGAGTCCATCATCTCATCACCTTTAATTTTGAAGCTGATATATATCTATATAGATTTGAAGCTGTATATATATACAGAAAGAAAGATAGAGTTATGTTAAATGGAACTGCTGAACATATTGTAGTGAGAAAGGACTTGACTGAAGATATCCTTTCCTGTCCTATACGTAAGCCAAAAATAATGGTTCAGAGCTATGGTATGAATATTCATGTAAGCATAAGTTAAAATCTTCTCCAATACTTATTTAAAACTTGCTATTTCCAGTTTAAAAAAAAAAAAAAAATCTGCAAGTAAATTTAGAACAAGAATACACTAATAATGTGAATACAAGTGCTACAATGCAACAGTTAATGTTACATTTTATCTTAGATAATACTCATGGAAAAAGTCTGGGGCTTTTTAAAAGATATTAATGGCCAACTTACAATGTATTAGCTGGCTACCCTTATAACTTTCATCCTAATTTTTGCCTTTCATTGCTTATCAGAGCTGGTCAGCTAACAAAAAATCCCTCATGAATATTTTATTGAATAGAATGAATTTTTTAATTAAATAATTTTGAAGAAATAGTTGTTATGCTGTTATTCTGTGTATCTTATTGTATATTATTTGACAGTATTCTGACAACTGATGCTTTGTTCATGAAAATGAGTACAGATCCCACAAGTGCAAGCCAGTGTGATTATTCATCCAATTCGCACAGGTAATATATTCTGCGTTTTCTCTAGTCACATGCTTGTTTAAAAAGATGCACATATCCACTGATCTCCAAAAACAGTACTATGAGACTTACGCAAAAGATTAAATATGATGAAGGAATACCCTAAATTGGTTGATAACAGTTTGAAATCTGGAAGGCTAAAATTCATTTAAATAATCTGACCAATAATCAAGTATTTGCAATATGAACAATTAAGGCTGCAATCAAAGCACAAAGAATCATTGAAGTAAAGTAGAGAGCTTACATGGTTAAAGAAAAGCACATTTTGAAGCTCTTTGATGGTTTGTAATAAAACTTGTTTACAGATTGTGGTTCAGCCTGTCAATGATGCTAGAATTAATAAGCAAGGAAGAGAGGGAAGAGGCAAGAAACTGACAATTGTTTTGTGATGCTTCTGTTTTATACAGATGACACCTATACTGATTGTACTGGGCAGGTTGGGAGTAAACTGCCAATTAAATGTAATATCCACAACAACAGAAAAAGTCAGTAAATCCAAGTATTTGAACAAACACATAAATAAAAAAAAAGCCTGTGTTCTTATTTTAGTAGCCTGGATAAAAGTATGTGCAGGTAAGAAATAGCCTTCTTGTTTACCCCTGCCACTGCTTGTGGTGGTTTTTGTCTCACCCTGAAACAACATCTCTGACTTTTTCCTTAAACTTCTTTATGTCTAATAGTTTTTGTTCCAGCTGCCATCTCATTACTGCTAAAGCTCATAATTGCCATAGTTCCTCTTTTTTAGATAAATATCTAAGGTTTATTACCCTTTGTGAAATGGGATTTTTTTAAACCTATAAACTATCATTTTGTTCTCTAATTCCTGAATTTTTGAGAGAACAATCTCTTTAATGTCTGTTTCTTCATCTTTAAATGTTAGGGTTGGCCTTTGATTTGATTTAATCTCCTTTATAACTTTATAAACCTTGCATAGATTACTTTGATGTTCTCTTGCATCCAGTGAGCATACATTCAGCTTTTTCAGTCTTTTTTCATACTACAAATCTTTGAAGCTTGATATCATTTTTGTTGCAGTAGGATGTACTCAGTCATCAACAGTTATGCTGGTTCCAAGATATGGACCCTAGGCAGGGAAAAATACACATCAAACCAACCCCAATCCACAGGCCACATGTTTAAAAAAAAGATTAAAACAAAAAATGGAGTTGTCTATTATGTTAAACAAATTGTTCTTTTCAATAAAGGTGAAATAAGGTTTTTTATTTGATACTTATTTGAGATGCATATCTTTAAATACATATATGTCGTGAGTCATTGAAACAGTTCATTTTAAGAAGAGGTAAATTCACTGGTACTTCCATTCTGTGTTTACATCTGTGCTTTATACTAAGTTTAGGCTTGCTTCTAAGAAGTATTATAAAAAGAAAGTGACATAGGCAAACTCAAAAATTCCTGCAGGACCCTATTTTCTCTCCTGTTTGTTAGACTGATTAGCTATCTGTCAACCTTATTTGTTACCAAACTCTCCTCTTCATATTTAATGTTAGGTGCTAGAAAATGATCCAGGCATGTGAAAGCTGGTTTATATACCAAATAAGTGTCAAAACTATGACAATTTATGCCAACTGAGGATTTTTCTTGTAGTCTATTTATTTCAAATATTCCTTCTTCATGTTAGTTAGTCATGGTAGTACAAATACATGAAAATAATAATAAAATCCTTAATAGCTGCACCTCATGCTGAACTGTTGTGAATATTAAAAGAATTTCACCCTTTTGTCAGTATGAAATTTTTCATGACCATGAAAAGCATTGTATTAGCACACCCTGATATAAGGCACATGAAAAACAACAAGGTGCTTGGTGACAGCCAGCATGGCTTCACTAAGGGAAAATCCTGCCTCACCAATTTTGTGGCCTTCTATGATGGGGCTACAGAACTGATGGACAGGGGTAGAGCAGTTGACATCATCTACCTGGACTTGTGGAAAACATTCGACACTGTCCCACACAACATCCTTGTCTCTAAATTGGAAAGACATCAATTTGATAGGTGGACCACTCTGTGGATAAAGAGCTGGCTGGATGGCCACATGCAAAGAGTTGTGGTCAATGGCTCAATATCCAGCTGGAGACCAGTAACGGGTGGAGTCCGTTAGGGGTCGGTGTTGGGACCAATCTTGTTCAACATCTCTGTTAGTGACGTGGAGAGTGGGATTGAGTGCGCCCTCAGCAAGTTTGCCAATGACACCAAGCTGTGTGGTTCGGTTGATACACTGGAGGGAAG
>JANHGB010033456.1:5359-31824 GCA_026283785.1 Coracopsis vasa
TGGAACTAGATGATTGTAAGGTCCTTTCCAACCCTAACTATTCTATGATTCTATAATAGGAGAAGGACTTCTCTTTTGCTCTTTTGGGCATAAATTCTTATCACTCTTTCATGCTTTAATCCTCTGTGGGCTAAACCAACAATGTTAAATTCTGTTAGATTCAACAGAATTTTGAGGGATTTGGGGGACAAGGAGGTTGGTGTTGGGGTTTTTTTGGTAGTTGCTTTTGAATTGGTTTTCTGATGGTGTGCTCAATCACATTATGGACATGCAAGCTGGTTTTCCATCAGCCAGCATTAATAAAATCCCTGTTGCATGAATTGACCTGTGGGCAATGATTTCAGTCTGCAATAAAATATCTCTACATTTGTCCACCACCTTGAAGTCAGAAAGGTGTCATTTCCAGGTGACAATTATGTTTTGCAATGTTGTTTACTGCATTTTTCAATGTGTGTATTCATACCCATTCAATTCAAGCTAAGTACGTTTTTCTTTAATTCATTACATTAAAGAGAGTCTCACAGCAAAATCTCTTGCTAGATTAAAAAACCCATATTTATACTGTGTGTTTTGAAAATCCAACTATATTAAGAGTAAGCAGGTAGGCATGTCATTTTGAATTTCAATACTTTCATTAAAATGCAAAATAAAACTGGAATAAAATTACACTAAGTGACAAGCTAAAATATGTAGCGTTACATTGCAAAGCGAGCCTGCCTGTCGTATCTGGCAGAGGGGTCTTGGCATCCATTCTGGTTTCGTCTGCATTTCTCTTCCCATCATCAATGAAGCTTACAACAGCCACTGAAATTGTTGAGTAGAAACATTTGTAAATCTGAATTCATAGGTAAACTGAATCCAAAATCTTTACAAATTTAAAAACATGTATAAAACTTTTATATATATACTTTGTTACCTGGATACAGCAGACATATATGTGAGAAATTGTGTTAGAAAATAAATGTTACAATGTCAAACTGGTGGTAGAACCATATTATTAGACAAAGGAGAAGTGTGTCTGTGGTCTGAACTGTAATGGAGCCTGACCACATGATATAAAACAAAACTTTATTGAAGCACTAGGAAAGATGAGCAATAATGCCCTCATGGTGGCGACTCACTCAACCACCAGTAGCAATCACAAGATCACAAGCAACGTCATGGCTCCAGTGGACTGCCAGGGACACATGATGACCAGGTCTTATCACAAGAGCCGATTATGCAAATGCCTTTTGTACATGGATAAGAGTTGTGCTGCCCCTTGGCTCCATCAATGGTAATGTGTTTGGAGAGAAGCACACCCTACAGGAATAATGTGGGCAGCATCTTGCCTAGGCTGCCCATGTCGGGCAAGGGGGCAGGCTGCTGGCAGTCTGACTATGCTGCCAATACTGGTCAAGGGGAAGCTGTCAGGAGGTTCTGCGTCAGTCTCCCAATTCACTGTTTCCAGATAATATAAATTTTTCAAAATGGAAACTCTGAAGCCACCAAATATATAAAAAAAGCTACACTATCCCAGCCCACAGTATGAACTGATACTAACTGAATGGTCAGAATGATTTCATACCACATAGAATCCTCTGTTACAGTTATGTATAGAAACATTAGGGCCATAATTTTGCAAAGGACTTAGGTGTATATCCTGTACCAAACTGTGAGAGGTTTTCAAACTCTGAGAATTTATGCTTGTAAATATGCCACCTGCTTAAATGCTCTGCTGAACAGGGTTCTACAAAAAAACAAAAAAGTCCAACAAGAACTAATTATCATACCAGTAAAACCAACTGGTCCATGAAAGATCCTCAGCAGTTGGTAACCAGGATCTTAACGCCCACTACGTGGTAAAATACACCCTATTCATTAGCTGTCACTTCTGTGTACCTTCTTTGTAAAATACAATATATTTTATTAAAGTATGCAATCTCCTTATGCAACTTTTAGAATTCTTTTTGCAATGATTGAAATTCTTTTTAGCCTTCATCCTTTAGTCAGTATCTGGTGTTCAGTCTGCCTTTTCTTATCAATGAAAAGATAATAAGAATACAATATGGTAAAACTTTAGGTTTCCTGGATGACCCTCACATGTTTAAGAGCAAACCCTTACAAAAGTAAAGGAAACCACTCAGATGAACATTGATCTTTTGTCAGGACAGTTATATTGAAGCTTCTGTATCTCAGTTATACAACTTGATCTTTAATAACATTTAGCTGTGAAGTACTGAGACCTGGCAAAAAGCCACTCGCAAATTGGTATTGTTCTCTTCTCTCAAGTCAGCACTGTAGGACATTGCTAGTCAACCTTTCCTATCTAAAGCAAATTGAACTAGTGAGTCCCACAGGGTTCAATCCTGTAACCAATTCTGTTCCAACCTCTTTTCGTCAATAGCTGTAGATCTGTGGATCTGCAAAAATTCTGAGGTTGTACATCTTTTTGTTTGACCCACACAGCGTTTTCTTTCTTCAGGCTCTTTTCATTCTGGCAGAGGTTGAGGCCTGGATGCTACCCAGTTGGCTGAAGTTCAACCCAGATAAGGCATCTGTTATAGCAACTAGCAGAGGGAAACACTTTGTTTCACTGGTAATGTATTAAGCTTCTCAATCACATGAGAGTTTGTGTTCAATTAGTGTCAAAGTACCTCAGTCCTTTAGGGGTTGTTTTGCAGAATCAACACACCTTCCACATTATTGCTTTGACTGTGATCCATTCATCCCTTATTTTTAATGTTTGACTTCCTTTTACTAGTGGTCTTATTCAACTCCTGTGATTCCTTCAGTTGTCTCCAGTGGGGATTGTGTCAGGCTTTGTCCAGCGAACCCCTTCTTTTAGTCTGATTTACCTGGTATGTCCTGTATGAGGCTGGGGAGAGAGAGACAATATTCCACCTGGGTCTGCAATGTTTGCAGGGTACTAAGGCATGCATGTGAAATTGAACCCGCTAACCACACTCTGAAAGCCAAAGATATCCTAAAAAAAAAAATTCCAGGCTTGAGCTCCTATCATAATGGGGGTGGTTATCTCATAGGAAAAAAATCTCAGAGGGGTAAAAGCCAGGCATTCTCTGGAAATTACTTGAAACAGAAGCATATTCACCTATGACCATGTCTATGCCTAGACAGAGATTCAAATAGTATGTCTTTGCTCTGGCTTTCTGCTGATGGTGAACTGTAATATGCCAGGCATTTAGTCAAGTGCTCACTTTTTTCAGTACTCTCTCATTCTTTAAAGTTTCATACACTTTATGAAGTGCATACAAGGTGAGGCCATGGAATCTTTCCTTCTCATTCAAAAATATTACTGGCACAATTTCAGACATATAAAAAGGCACCTAACTGCCACATGTAATAAAGAGTACATGTGTTTTCAAATATAGTATTTTTCAGATGCTTTAAGACAACTTATAAAAAAGATCAATTGCAATAATTACTTTATTAAGATATGGATATACTTCTAACCTTTTTTAAAGAAAGGAAAATTCTATGCTTTCATTTTCAGTAACAGTACTGGTCCTTTTTCTCCTTTATCTTGTACTCTATGCAGTCACAGAAGAATTAATTCAGCTCACTAAACATTAGTATTCAGTGTGACTTGAGACATAAAGTACTCAAATATCTACATGAGACTGGCAGATATGATTGAAATCTTCTGAGAGATGTATCTGCTTCCTGAAGGCTAAAGGTAGAATCACTACCATAATCTTCAAAAACATATGAAAAAAATTAAAACAACTTGAAAATTACGCAAATGGAAAACCTTTATCATTTTGATATTATTCCTTTGATTGTTTAATGTATTTTAAAGTGGATTAGTTATAGCAGTGATGTTAATTAATCCCTGTTATTGAAAAAACTTCTTAGTTTTTAATTTGTGTCTTGAAATAAGATTAATCTCTTGTGATTTAGATATTTACAGTGTAAATTTCAACATCCAAGACAAGTATTTAAATACAGTCAATGAAGAAAAATGAGCACTTCTTGAATCTTCAGACTTGGTTTAAGCATATGTCGTGGTTTAAGCTCAGCCTGTCACTCAGAAACCATGTGGCCCTCTCCTTAACTTCCTCCCTTCCTCCCCTCCCTCTCCCACAGGGATGGGGAGGAGAATTGAAAGAATGTAACTACCATGGGTTGAGATAAGAACAGTCCAGTAACTAAGGTATAACACAAATAACTACTGCTACCACCAATAATAATAATGATAAGGGAAATAACAAGGGAAGACAATACAACCGCTCACCACCCACCAACTGATGCCCAGCCTGACTGAGCAGTGATCTAACCCTTCCGGGTAGCTTGCCCCCAGTTTACATCTTGGGCATGACATGCTGTGGTATGGAATACCTCTTTGGCTAGTTTGGGTCAGGTGTCCTTTCTCTGCTTCCTCCCAACTTCCCCTCCTCCCTGGCAGAGCATGAGACTCAGAAAGTCCTTGTTCAGACTAAACATTACTTAGCAACAACTAAAAACATCGGTGTTATCAGTGCTGTTCCCAGGCCAGAAGTCAAAACCACAGCATGGCACCAGCTACTAAGAAGGAGAAAAATGACTGCTATTGTTGAACCCAGGACAGCATATTTTTATGATGAAGAGAATCACTCTTTATTGTGACATCATTGAGTCTTTCCAGATTTCTTCCCTAAACTCGCCGTTGGTCCTATCAAATGAGTAACCAGTGTTAGAGGATCTGCTATGGCTGTTCTGAATGTGAATTTGAAATTCTAACAAATCAGTGAGATTGAGATATTATTCAATGATGCCCCCATAATCAGAATAGAGGAGTAAGTTTTCTCAAAGGAGAGAAAAAAAATCAAAGGTCTAGAGATCAACACTACATGTTTTCTGGACACATCAACATATGACCCTTGCTTCTACCTGTGTCCTGTGAGAAATTTCTGACATTACCTTTTCATATTGTCAGGTAATCCGATTTTTATTTTTTTCTTTAACTTCTTTTAACACAAATTGCTTTCTGAAGAATTCATTAATGGTCTCACCTAAAGGTTTGTTCAGTTTCAAGATGGTGTCTTTTCTTAACCAGTAAAAATACTTTAAACAGTTTTATGTTGTGTGTTTAACTGGATGAGATCTCCTGTGTAGAAACTAGAGAGATGTTCTGCTTTCAGCACTATACCAGAAAGATTCTAACGGTGATGTGGTGATGGTGGTTTACAAAGTGTTCATCTTTAATGGTACATAAAGGCAAACTGCTGCAAGTAGGTGAAATTACAATTCAAGAAATCTTCCAGGAAAATAAATAAATAAGTAAATTAATAAATAAACAAAATGTATTGTCATCTTTTTTCAAGTATGTGACTGTATTGACAACAAGATCAAAAGCTGAGAAAGACATACCTCTCTTTCTTTCTTCCATGCTATCAGGGTGAAGAGATCACTGCAAAGGTATCGAGGCTTGTCAGTTTGATTTGTTTGGGTTTTGTGGGGTTTTTCTGTGAGTGTTCTTATTTTGTTGTTGCTTTTTTATTTTATAATCCTCACACAAAATAGCCCTAAAAATCAGAGCACAACAGAAGAGATTTTTCTCCTGTCCTTTGAGGGGATCCTAAATTTTGATACTAGCCTTCCTACTTACACAGTTTATCTTTTGAATGTGAGCTATAGATCTCTAGAGTCATGTAATACCATTTCAGCACAAAAAACTGTTGATTATTATCCTTCACTACACAGTCTTCAAAGCAGGATGGTTTAGAATAAGCACAGAAGGCCGGATAACAGTCTAACACAGAGAAACCTTTGCTATCAAATTACAAATTACCAAATACTACAGATGACAAGAGATCATAGTGAAGATCGTTCCAATGTCAGAAGTATGCATTTTGGTTTTAGTGCTTATTTTTGTCTTTTTTTGTTGTTGTTGTTGATTGCTTTGCTTACTTTGGAGTGCTATTAAACCTCCCAGCTGTTTTATTACATGATGTACTGTGCTAACAAACAGCACTGTTAGAATACTGTGGGGTTTTAAGCCACCAACTTTGACTGAAATTCACAGTATGTGGTAAGCACAGCAAGGTTCTTAAAAGCACTAAACGTGATTAACTGCTACCTCCTTCTTCAGCACATTACTCAAAAGTAATCTTACAAATATTCCAGGCAGGCTATCGTCTAGCTTCTGCTCTTGTGGGTACAGCATTGGTGACGGTATTTGATTTGAGAAGCTTGATAGTGTTTTCTGTCAGAATAATATCCTGTGCCAATAGCATGTTGCACTCCAGCTAGTGCAGCCTACATCAACTGCTTAAAGGGTGTTTAAAGTGCTGTCTTTCTTAGCCTGACTTTGACAATGACTTCTGTGAATTGCTTACAGCAACATTTTTCTGGTGTGACATAGATTCTGTTTTCAAATTTCATTTATACCTAGATTCACAAAAGTTCCTAGGTACCCAAAGCAACACTTTCACAGAATTCAAGCAACCCAGTCCAGCCACAAATCATCTTCTCAGGTGCTTTGAAATTTATAGATGCCCATATTTTCACTACCTTTGGAAACCAATTGTGTACTCCTGTATACATATGGGCATTTATATCACGGTTGGGCATTGCAGTTTCCTAGTTATTTTTCTCATAAACCTATTTCACGTATTACCTATCTCCATAAGTATTTTTAATAGCAATAAACTCACCACAAAAGTAAAGAAATCAAATCCACACGTTAAAGCATGTTACTGCTGTAATATATGTAATATTTCTGAGAACGGGAGAAGAAAGCAAGCAAAGGAAGGCATGATTGTAGATAAAGGAGACACAAACTAGGAAGATGAGCCTTGTATTCAGATCTCTGTTGCTACACATCTTCTTCATTTTCTCTAAAACCAGCATTTCTTCTAAAACTAGCAAACTGAACAACATTCAGACTAGGGATAAGTGTTCCTTAACATCATGCCTTTGTCAAAAGTCCTCAAAAGTAATCATGATGCTTTTCCCTTCCAATTACCCAAACCTTGTTTTTCTTCACATGTCATTTGTGAGAGATCTTGCTCCAAGAGTCTTTACAAACAAAACTGCAGTAGGAGTGACAGAATGTGAGACTGAGTACCAAGCTAGTTATTCATAGGGTTTTGTGTTATGCAAGTCATGATTTTGGAGATCTTTGCAGTATCTACAGTTTGGACTTTCACACAGGATATACAGATGGTGAATATGAGCACAAATTTTATGCAGTCACCAAAGCTGCTATTTTTTTTTTTTTCTAATGGTGTCCTGAGTTTAAAAGCATCTTGTATATGAAAACCAAAATGTCATCCCTATATAGCATGCTGATATTGTACTCATTAAATTGTCTAGAGTTGTCTGCCCCTTCAACTGTAGAATAGGTATGGTAGCAGCAAAAATTGATTTTGATTCCTTGTTTTCTCCTCATTTCCTGCACTGGGCTCTGGAACACTCTCTAGGTTATAAAGAAAGAAATTTTAGATACTAAAATAATTGAAGAAATATTTAAAATCATTTTCATTTGGGAGCAGCACAGAGTTGCTGCAACCTGAGTTAGCTCACAAACAGACAGAATAAGCCTGAGTATTCAGAATAGAATGATCCAGATTTTCAGTTCACAATTCTTCACGTAAAAAAGATATTAAAAACTAGACTTCGTAAACCAGTGAAGGTTTGGCTAGAGTGCTGTCCTCTCTGCCCCCAATAACTTCTAAGACCTCTACTAAACAGCTTAAATAACACAAACAGGCTATCAGAACATGAGCAACCTTTTCTACACCACAGTGTATATTCTCTACTTCCTTCTTTTCTACAAGATGTCTGATAGATGTGACCTCTGGTCCACTCGTCTTGCTCACAAGCTTCGTACAATACAGTTCAGTATCAGAAAGCAGACATTTTTTTGTCCCTGCCCATGGCAGAAGGGTTTGGAATTAGATGATCTTAAGGTCCCTCCCAGCCCTAACTAGTCTGTGATTCCACGATTCTATGATTTTCATATTATTCTGTTATCCTGTAACTCCCTCTTTGCTGACAGCACTTGGTCCTTCCAGTTAGAAACTGCATTACATATCCAACATTGAATAAGAATAAAAAATGAACTCAACTTTACAAATTAAACTATTCTCTTACCAAGACAGTAATTTCAAAGGTGCTAAAATTTATGTGCATCCTGTGAAAAAAATCTGTCTTCTCTATGTAACTCTGGCCTTCTCTAATCTTATAGGGCATTCAGCTTCAGTTTCTCACATATTCACATTTAGTTAATCTCTTATATTGTGACCAAATAGGCCTCACATGAGAGAACATTCTGTTACTTAATTGCTCCTGCAAATTCTTTCATTCTCCTTGGAGATGATATAATAAATGCTAGAACTAAAATGATGTGCCTATCTTGGCAAGCAAAGACAAGATAAATTAGTATCCATGAAGAAACCTGACAATTCAAAAGATAGAACAAATTTTTGTTCTGTGAATCACCAAGGATTTCAATCTTTCCATTCAATAAACTTGAAAAATTGAGAAGTATTTACATTAGATATAAGGTCTTCAATGTTTCAGTATTCTATTTGTCAACTTAATCAAAATGCACTGATCAATGTGAAGACATAAATCACTTTATGGAAAACATATACTAGAGTATTTATAGTACCTTTTATTTTTCTGTTGTTTTTTAATCTTGGTTTTATTTTGTTTGGGTTTTTTTTTCCATAAATGATCTACTGGTTTTTGTTATATATCCTATGTGCATATTTAAACTAATGATGCTTTAATTTATTTCAGATTATGTTAACATGAACGAGAAGGTATTATAAAATGCCATTAATTGAGTTCAAATTGGTTGACTGCACATAAAATGATGTTAAATGAAATTTTAGGTCGAAGATAAGTAGTTTATTATTTGGCTCTAAACCAAATTGACCCAAATTGTTAAAATTTCAACATCAAAACAAATGAAGATGAAAATGGAAAACAACTGCTTCTGGTGTATGAATTCACATTTTTTATTTTCTGTTTGTACTGTACTTGTTGAAAATATCAGTACAATAAACTTAAGAAAAATAACTTAGATGAGAAATTAGATTTATGACCACAATAATAGAGTTATTTTAGATGCAGTGAAGCTTTCTACCTTTACTAAATCAGAGGTTTCTTTAAAAGTAAATATATTAACATCTACATCATATTGAGCATTGGGATCTGAACACTTGATGTTTCTTACATGGTAACTATTACAGATTATGATGGAAATAAAGATGTATGTTTTATATGTGATATGATGTATTGTTTTATCTAAGTACCTTATAGGTATAGCATTAGGATATGTTTGCAGGAAGCACATAAAACAGCACGCTATCAGATTTTTCTGACATCATCTGTGTTGAAAATATTTTAAAATGGAGCTGTTAAAACCAGTTGCTCTCTGCTTTGCACATTCTGTGGTGCTTACACCTGCACAAATCAGGTGTCAGAAGTAGATGATAGCATTACGAACGCAGGGGACTGTGGAGGGAAGGGTGACTTTTCCTTGGTCAAACTGTGCTTCATTTCTATAATGAGTACAAGGAAAGCCACATCAGTGATAAAAAATATCTCTTGTAAATATTTATTACATATTAAATTCAGAGCAAATACAAACTGCTGCTGAGAATATTTGGGATGCCAGACATTGAATATAAAGATCATTCTAGATTAAAACTACTTCTAGGACTGGGTAACTTTGGTAAAATATACGAGTAATGCAGGTGATGAACATTCTTTAAAATACATATGCACATTTCTATTGTTCTCTAGGAAGTATATTTGGTATGCATTTCTCATGCAGTTTTTCAAAGTGATACTTGAAGAAACTGAAACAGTTTTTAGCGTAGGAAAATTTTGCAATGCTCTGTGTTGTTATTTTCTTTTTGCAAGCACATTTTATAAATCTCTGAAAGGGTTAAAATGGCTGTGTTTCTAATAGATGTAAGGAATCGGTTTTTATTAACTGCAATTTCATTCAGTAAAGTGTTTTGTTATTAGAATTGTTATTATAACAATTAATATGTAAAAATGAAACAAGTTACAAAATAATGAAAATGTTGTTTCAAGCTGTAGCAATAATAGCTACGAATTTCCAAATTTTTATTCTAATAACCATGCTTATGAAACTGAAATATAGGTTGTATTGCTCTTTCATCTATAATAACTCTGCAATTTCAGATGTTTACAAACTGCTCATAAAAGTCTGCTTCTGGTTGTCTTGGACTATGCTGTTCAAAACTGAATTTAGGAAAGGAAAGAAAAACTTATTAGAAATCTCTTGGTTGCCCTTGATATAAAGCTTTTCCCTAACGCAATCAATAATCCTCACTGCTGAAGGTATGGTTGAATAAAATGCTCCCTGTGAGTGTGTATGTACAGGATTTGGCCTTAAAGTTTGGTGTAGATTTTAAATATAGTCTATAGTGACATATGAATCAATTTTGAGTTTGTTTTGGTCTTATGTCTGTAATTTGAGAATTTAGACATCTGAATTAAAATAAGAAGTGATTTTTACCTGAGCATTTAACAAATATTTCTGATGTTTAAATAGGAATTTTAAACTGGCACTGGCAATATCTCCTTATTTACAAGAGGTGTATCAAAGTCCATCTAGCTGGAGTGCATAATAGTAGGAGATATTTTCTTTGTCAAAAATTGGAAGTCTTTTACTTTTAGTATTCATCTTTTAAAATTTTGCCTAAGATTTTGTTTTGGTTTGTTTCCCTAAATGTTTATACTATACACATTATTCTACACAAGTTTAATTTTTCCTGTGTTTCTTACTGCTTTGCTTTGTGAAGAAATCATGATCCCAAAAAAAGATATTGTTGCTAAATAATTAGCAATAAAATACAAATAATAAATCTTTTCCTGAAAATATTTTTTTTAAGTAATTGTTTAAGGGAAAATAGGAGTGTTGAAAGCTTCACAACTAGTTATAGTTCCAGACTCAATGATTATTTGGTGAAAAAATAATTATTTGAATGTTGGGTATAAAAGTTTTTTGAAAATATGTAACCGCACACACACATTTGAATTTGGTTTCAGTATATATAGCTATCCTAAAACAAGATCATTAGATAACTTTTTATTTATCATAGCCAGGTATTTACTACTTCAGACATTTGAGAAGCTGCATGGATTAAATGCAACCAGACATATATTTCAGCAGGTTTTTCTCCTGCCCATTTGTGATGGGATCTTCCTTGTGGTGTTCCTTAAGGGAAGGGATTCAAAGCTACAAGGCAAAAGATGCACAGGAAAGTAGGGAAATTACATTGGCCTGTCATTCTGTCTTGATCAGTAGAACGCAAAACATCCACAGCAATTTTTATTATAGCTGAGGAGTTTTCTTACTGTTAAAGAAAAAAACTTATAATCCTTTTCATATCTTACAAAGGTGCTCACCCCATAATGATTCTTTACTTCTAGGTAAGGGAGGGTAAATTATTTACACACTACCATATAACGTCATATATTTGAACATATTTGATACACTTCACACAGAAATGAAGTGTATCAAACCAGTTCAACACCCTCCTTATTTATTATCTATATAAGTTTGAGTATGATTATTTTTCCTGCACCAAATTATTTTAATTTGGGTAGTTTCATGCATGTTGGAACTTGCAGAATAATTTCTTAAAATTATATAGAAATTAAAATATTCCCTCAAGCCATGAATAATAAGTAAACATTTTGTGCACCTTAGAACATAAATGTAAAGCTAGCATTTCATTATACTTTTAACTAAAAGTTACTTTTATTTTTCATGCTAATATGTTCCACTATTTCAGTTAAAAACAGAAAAATTACTTTGCCAATTTTTTCCAGTTAATTAACGAGCAGAAATCTTGACGAACAGCAGGTATTTTTATGTTACCCATGAACAGTTCTATCTACTGTGCATGTTTATTTCTATTATCTTCCAAAAAAATCTATAAGCAGAAAGCAACTGCATGCTGGGTTATTGACAGGATTAAAGGAAGCACACAGATAAAAGAAAACAATGTGCTTAGGGAAATAACTCTTTTTGCCTATAAAATATAAATCACATTCATAATTGGAATGTGCTTTGGGATTTCTGTTCTTCCTATGCTACATAAATAATTGCAGTGCTACTGCATTTCTGGAATAGAAAGGAAAAGAAAAAAAGTATTTTTAAAATAATCATAAAAATATATTCTTGATTTTTCCTTTGCCTGTGATTTATGGCACAATGTCACTTTGATAGATACTGTATTTGCTTCTCAAAGCAAGTTGTGTAATATCAGAATTTCATGAACTTTTCAAAGTATCATCAAAGAGGCCGTAGCACATCTGGACAGATACAGAGACACGCAGAGCTAAGGTAAGGCTGTGCAGACACTTCCAGAAAAAGTTTGTTTCATTTCTCACACAAGTGTTCAATAATTTATTTGTTTATATTTATGATACCTCTCATTAAAATCAAAATCATCTTCCCTGAGCAACAGAATTATCACTTAAGCTAATACTGACTCAGTAACTTCATGGAAGCAATTTGAAAAAATCACTGGATACAATGTGAAACAAACAGCCCTAACAGCAGCATCTGGATCCAGGACTATATTTTTCTGGGTGCCTTCTATTGCTTGTGAACCAAGTCATTGCTACTTTTATTTTCCCTGTTTTACTAGGCAAGTTGTGCATTCTTTTCTGCAGAGCTCTATAGCTCTGAAGACAGCTGCTGCCTCGCCATGCTGGGGGCATGGACAGCCTGCTGGAGAGGGCACTGGGGAGTGTTGGCTTCAATTATTTCAAACCAAAGGGGGAAATGAACTTGGATGTCACCTATTTCAGAGTAATGTTTCAACCAGTGAAGTACAATGCTTAAGCTCCACAGAGCTATCATTGCTACTCACTGCCTGCTGTGTTTCAGAAGAGTAGGTCCATCTGAGCTTCCAGAAAAGAAGAAAAGGCTCAGCTGTGTTCCTTTGAAAGGGGGATCAGAAAGAGAGGCGACTATTGGACAAGTAAGCCATAGAGATGGACAACAGTTAAGACTCCATCCTGTCCTCAGTATGTCCCTGCTGGATGGTTATAACTAGATTCCCCCTTCAGAAGCCTGAGTTCTCTGGGGGCTGTTTTGTCAGCTATAACTTTTTCTGTGTATTGTACATGGATCCCATGATTCAAATACAGGGCTCTGCATTCCAGGCAGCTCCTCCCTTACTATCCTTTTCCTTTGTTTCTGTATCTTTTCTTTCAAGTGTCCATTTCTGGTGTAAGTTTTGACTGCGGGAACATGCTGCAGTTCCACATTGTTAGAAACATATCAGTATTTTCATGAAAAATAAAATATGACTTTGAGTGGTTTATAACATAGTTGTAGAAACTGAGCTTCAGTAGAAACATGATATATACATATATATATATGGTCTGCTTGGCCCAAGGGTAACACAAAGTTCAGTAAAGCAGCATGTATTTTTAGCTTCACAGAATGTGTTTAGGTATATGTAGTGAGCTTTTTGAGGTCATCAAAAATGAAAAAGTGTCAGAGAATAGAATATCTAGTAAGTCTGTCCACCACAGTTTGCTGATACCTTCAACCTTGACCTAAAATAGTCTAGGTCATTTTGCTAAAAAAGCCACCCAGTAGTGCAAAATAGTCCTAAATTTAATGAACTGTTCACTGAGATTGCCAAATATATATGATCTTAAACAGATTTTATATAAGGAGTGCAAAGCAGAAAAATAACCAGCTAAAAATAAAATGCAGTATGTCCCCATATCAGGCTTTCAAAGATTTTCGTACTGAACTGACATTAAATTCCTGTTTAATTCCTGGATTGGTGGAAATGGATCCCTAGAAAGTCTATCTTAACCCTGAGAGAATTCTCCCACTAAAAAAATGAAGGGGAAAGCAGTAGGCCGTTTTCCTCAAACTCCCACAAAGGTCTGGTGCGTGATGATATTAGCAACATAAACCCTTCTGAAAGTTCTGGGCATTACTGATGAATTTAGGATTCTGCAGGACAGAAGATCTGGGCAAGCCAGAAAATCTAATTCATGCTTCAATCCACCCTATCCTTTCAAACAGACCCAAAACCCCAAGGAGAATACAAGGATGAGTGAAGCCTACCTTTTCCATGTCTTCTCTGTAGCTGTATACAGTCTGCATTTTGAGAACTAGCCTTACTCAGTGTGCTTTAATAATATAAGAAATTACCTGAAGAACTGTTTCTCCTATCATCTCAGATTGGCAAAACCAGTTAGGCAATCAGTATTATTCTATATACATTTCAATAGTATTCAGGTTTGAAAGAATCGTGTACACCCTGCATCACATTTTTACTTTTGGTAATTTAGGTTTATGACAAATGTTAGAAAAGCCCACTTTTTCAGCTATGCAGTTGGCTATTTCTCCTTACTTTTGATTTTGCAGAAGTGTTTCTACACATATCCAACACAATCCTGCTTCTGCCATAAAAGAAGAAATTTGGCTGAGATGATCCCATTCTTAGTGGCTTATCGTTACTTCCCTGGCTCTCACCAGCACCAGTCTCTTACTACATTTCCACTTGTATTTTTCACATTAAGAAATCTCCCAAGGAGCACTGTAAGGTACTGCTCAGAGGGGATTAAACAGGAGCAGGCAGAATAGAAATGTCTATGTGAAAGCCTTTTGTGACAGCCTGTTATTCCTAGGCTTATTCTGCAAGAGTAGAGATGGAGTCTAAAATACAATATAAATAATTGATCTGAAGACACGTCTGGCATGTGAAACTCAAGTTTCTCACTGAATTGGTCACTTTCAATGCTTACAGAGAAATATCAGCATTCTAAACAAGAGCATCTGACATCGACATGACATAACCTTTCTGCTTTCTTGTCTTTGGTGTGGTGGTACCAAAGAAGCCTAAGACTACAAAAAGTTGTGACATCAATATTCAGGGTATAAATTCTGTTATAAGAGTCAATACATAATTTAGGATTACATTTTGAACTCCGTTCTTAGCATACCATGCTGTGCCTGTCACATTCTCTTCAGGTGGTGGTGGTATGGCAATAGGGAAGCCTAGTGGCACTGGATTTGAAGCTTTTCAGGAATCATGACAGTGAAGATGTGTGGTGAAGCAAGAGGTTTTATTTTACTCTTAGGAATCCGACAAAAATGGCTTTTCTTTACACAATTTAATCAATTAGTACTGGTCACGAAATTAAAAACTCCACCTGGAAATTGAAAGAAATTAATTACTAATCATCTCAGAAAATGAGGAATCAGTGTACAGTGTTCTGAAGGTAACTTAAGGCTAGGCCCTGGAATAAGTTTGAAATAATGTGCATAGGTCAGAGGTGACAGCATTTCTTTGAGTACCTAACTGGAAGATAATAATAAATAATGACAACAAAGTACTAACTTTTCTGATTCCTAGCAGGACTTGTTGCCTTTTGCTGAATGCAGGGGTTGTCTCTGTGAGAAGAGGTTAGGCGCTGTCCTGTGCCAGACAAAGCCTGGCTACAGCTGAGCCCATCAGCAAAGCTGGAAGTGCCTCTGTGAAAACATACTTAGAAAAGGGAGAAAAATGAGGGACAAGTGGAGGAGAAGGGAAACAAAAAAAAGTGATGAACAGCAGAGCTAACATCAAGGTCAGAGGAAGTGCTCCCAGTGCTGGAGCAGGTATTTCCTGCATTATGCAGAGGACTCCACACTGGAACAGGTGGATATTCCCAAAGAAACTGTGGCCCATGGAAAACTGACACTGGAGATGATTTCCCTAGACAGGACTGCAGATCATAAAAAATCTCAAGCTGGAGCATAGGAAACCTTGAAAAGGAAAGAGAAGCAGAGAGAAAGGGCTGTATGCTGACTGCAACCCTGCTGCACAGCCTGGTGGGAGCAAAGGAGTCTGGAGAGAAGTTGAGCTTGGGAAAAGAGAAGGGATTTTAATATTTGTCTTTTTAATTTTTTTATTTCTCATTTCTAAAATTGACTATCCATTTTAATTGGCAATAAATTAAGTCAATTTTCCCCAAGTTGAGTCTATCTTGCCTGCAACAGTAACTGGGAAACGATTTCTCTGTCACCATTTCAACCCATGACCTTTATTGTTCCAGCTTTTTTTTTTCTATTTTCACCCCTCATCTCACTGAGGAAAGGAGAGAGGGAGCAGCTAGGTGGCAGTTTGGCTGTTAACCAAGGCTAATCCGCTGCATTCTAGACAAATTCAAACCTATACTTGTTAGTGTTGCCTAACAATGTAGTTACCTCAGCACTACAAAAATGGTTTGTAATATGCATTTTTGTTCACAAATTTGATTGCAGTAGAGGACCTTTGCTGACTTTAAATGATAACATATTATCTAATTTCATATATGCTTTTCAAGATTTTAAAAAGACACAAATATTTCATGGTATCTGTCAAAAATCTTTTAAGTAACTCCATCTCTATGTGAAATTCAATATGACTGCAGCTGTTGACAGAATGGAACTAACCTCTGCAGCACTTTGCAGCAACTTGTTGCTTTGTTCCACCAGTACATTCATCTGGAAATTCTCCAAGATGTCAACCACATATGTGGTGACTGGGGATCTGTCATTGGAAAAAACCCAACATACTGCAGACACAAGCTTTCTCCCTGCCAGAAATACCAGCTCTAACTGATGTATCAACAACTATATGTCATTAAAAAATTCTGAAAAAAAGAAATAAAAATATTGATTAAAATGCAGCTGGTGTTACATGCTTGTTGCGTAGCAGATCTTGGGTTTTAAGAAAAAGATACCTAAGTAAACAGTGGTTTCTATTTCACTGACATTTATGGACAGAAAGCACAAATCTTCAGGTGTCTGGATAGCTAGCATTAGCACTGTGCAAATAATTGTGGAGTTTTTTTGTTTAGTAACTAGATTTATGTTCATATACGCATATGTAATAACAGAATTACTTTTATTAGAAAGAAGGAATTTTTGTAGTAAATAATATAAATCATGCTTTTTACACACATAAATCACATTTCTTATTAAAAATAAACATTTGTTTGACCAACAGCTAATTGCTTAGTTAAAAGCAGTCATACTGTTTCACTGCAGCATGAGCAGGGAAAGACATGGGTGTATTAGAAGAAGCTACCCAAATGAGGAAACAGAGGGCAGCAGATGCTATGCCACGTCTAGCTGTATAATTCAGATGTTCCTATGGAAGGTAAGGGACATGGATTAAAATCACCCACTTGTTTTATTAGAAACAAATATTTAGAACAACACTATTTTTGCTCTTTCTCAACCCAGTAAGTGAGCTAGTCACTAGAGTATAGAGCATCCTCAAGCAAGGCTTTTTTTGTTCCATGCTGCCACATATGTCCTCCTTTAAAGAAAATATTCCAATTCCATTTGGTCAAAATATATTTGAACATATATCCATAAGGGTACAGGAAAAAAGAAACAAAATCAAACAACAACCAAACAATAAAACTTTGTTTAGAAAACCGAGCTACTCAAGTGTATTTTGTGTTTATGAGGCAGCTGGACAATGCCATTAACAATATGCTTTAACTTTTGTTCAGCCCTGAAGTGGCGAGGCAGTTGGACTAGATGATTGTTGTATATGCCTTCCAACTGAAATTATTCTATCCTATCCTATCCTGTCCTATTCCATTCTATTCTATTTTATTCTATTCCATTCTAGTCTAATCTACTTTAGTTTATTTTAGTCTCTACTGCTTTGTTCTACTCCATTCTGTTCTGTTCCTGAAGCTGAATTCTTTCTGTACTTCAGATACACACTATAACTACAAGTCTGTTTTATTAACAGTACCAAAGTTTCAGTGTAACTCTAGTTCACCTTTACAGTAAAGCCTTTTCTAATTGTCATTTTCAAGATGTCCTAACTACTTGAATATTACTAAGATTATATTTCTTTTAGACAAAATCATTTGCAGAATTTCAGTGAGATTTCTGATGAGTTTCAGGCTGACCAAAATTTAATTTCTTGGAAAGTGAACTATTAATCAAAAAATATTCATCTAACCATGCTCATAAGACCTTAACTGACATACATTCTCAAAAACTTTTGAAGACAATAGTTTTCAAGCTTCACAAAATATTACTGTGTCTGTTCTTTGTGTGTGCCAGTTAATTTTCTTTTCTTCCACATTTTAAATAGTCTTTAAAATTTGTTTACCAGCACACAGCTGTCTTCATTTCATGTTACAGGAATAATGTTTAATAGGTGTGATGATGCTAAATGAGCTGATGGTTTCATACATCCAGTTGTCACTATTAGTAAGTCACAAATTGCCAACTGTTACCACATCATAACATCCCAGAGAGATACACTATGCTAAGTACAATCAAATAGCTCTGGTATCTTAGATACCAGAGCATGGTAACTTTTGGCAGACACTAACTATTTAACAGCTCTTAAAACCTTCAATAATTATTACTTAGCCTGCTATTACAATTGACATTCCTGCTGGCAGGGAAGAGAAGCCAAAAACAAAGTAGGCATGGAATCCAAACTAACCCCACATTCTTCAAGTATAATTCAGCCAAGTACATTCTTCAAGTATAATTCAGCCAATTTCACTGGTTTCAAAACAAACAAGAAAGTAAAACCATCATAGGAAATGCGGCACACAATTATGCAAGCCCTTATCCAAATGTAGTGCCCTGTGCCACACAGAATGTGGTTTCATAACAGATGCCATGGGTCTGCATCTGGCAGAAAAGTAACCTGTAAAGGGGTAGGGGCAATCACAGTGAACGTTTAAAGTTTGTATACATATGTGTCAGTAGAGTAAATCGAGACAGCCATTCATCCTCGCTCTCTAATGGGGTCAGTTCTTCCCATATCAAGGTTTGCTGAACATTTTAGGAAGCAGCTCCTGAAACTTCACAGTATTCAATATGTCATAGTAGGGTAAAAAGATCTGAGATAGTTCATATCAGACTGACTGAAATGCGGGTGATCAGGAGCTGTTTCATGAGCCATTCGATCATCCATCCTACAGGGACAGCAATCTGTTTTTGATGGGGTTTGAGGCAGACATGGAGCAGTAATGTTGTTAACATCCACTTTTAATCTGTGACCACATAAATCTGAGGTCTTAAGCTTCACCCATTAGAGAGGTTATGCTGCTTTTTAACTATACTGGCATTGAAGGTGCTTAGAAAAACAATGCTCAGATGTGCACAATTATTTTTCATCAAGACAAGCTCATAATTTTTGTAACTCTATTATATCCAAGGGAATCATGCTTGCAAGTAATTTGTCTTTTCCATTCAATTCAATTCAAGGTCTAGAGACCCACAAAGACAAAGGAGAAGTTATGTATACTGGGGTTGACTGATGGCTGAATTTAAAAAGGGAAAAAAAAAGGACAAAGATTATCAGCCCAAAACAAGCTGAATACAATTTGTTTTTCAGGATAAGTGATGAAAACTGTTATAGCAAAGAAATTTATGTAACCCTTAAAAGCTGTTCTAAGAATGGGGACAGTACAGCAAGAAGAATTATTGGTATTTCAGTCTCCAAGTCTATTATTTGAAAACAACTGCAAAACAAGAGACATACAGAAGTATTTACAGGTGTTTTTTCATTAACTTTAATTTTCTACTTGGAAGTATATAACTAAAGAATATCCCCTACAAAAAAAGAAGTGAGCACATGCAGCCCAGGGAACTTTATTACTGTTAGGATGTACACCTCTGGCTTGAACATTAACTTGGAGTCTTTAGAGAAAACGAAACTTTTAGAGAAAGTGCACGGTAGCAGTTTCAGACAGGAGAAGTCCCAACAGGGAAGTCACTTCTCCATCACACCTGTACCCCTGTCTCCAGTATGAAACGGGAAGGGGAAGGTGAACGCAATGTTAAGTCCCCCGAGCAAAGGAATTCTTTTCTGTCTAGTTTTCACCCTCCTGACCCCTCTCAAACAACATGTAAAGGACAAAACTGTATTAGAGACCTTACAGAGCAGGCTCTCATCATGAGAAAACACAGGATTTGACTCAACTCTTCTTATTTAACAAAAAATTCTAGTCAAATAGGGCAGTCTGTTATTTTCACAGAAGTCAGAAACTGTAGTTAAACTGTGAGCTTTTGTGAATGGCTTTGTCTTTGCTGTGGTTTAACTTGAATAAATTATCTGTCATTCAAACATACTGTTTTGTGATTTATGATTAGACAACAACATAGACTCCAGCTACAGAGAAATACTTGTTCTTAAAAAAAGTAATCTGGTTATTGTAAGAAAAGGGTGAGTTTTTTATACAATTCCTGCACTTTAGTAGAGATTTTACTAAAGAGTAACATCCTACAAAAAAAAAGTTATTTCCTTCCTACACGATTCTACAGGTTTTTCCTCCATTTAATTGCACAAGGCTTCTCCACAAAGCCGTGTTTGACTTAGCTTTATAATTTCATTTGGATAATTAACTTTAGTTAAGTTGTTGTTTAGAGTGCTGCAAAACTGTTGGAGGCTGGCTTCTGGAGATTAAATGTTTGCCAGGCATTGTGACTATCCTTTAAATTTTTGTTGTTATTCTGTTAAATCATTTCACTGTGGAATAATTTCACAGCTTCCATGCCATGGTGGCATTTCACAGTGTTGTTAAAATGCTAACAGATCTCTGGAATGTCACGTCACATACATAACAGGATCAGTATGAGTTCTATCCATAGAACAGGTATTTTTTTGCTAGATACTCGTTAGTTACATGGTTATGGATTGAAGTTATGAATTCTTTTAATTATGTGATTTTATTGTTTTTAATCTGAGTCTCAATCCTGATATTTTTGTTCAGTATCTGAAAAATACTAGCTTCTGGAAAACCTGGGTCTCTGTTCACAGCACTTTGCAGGTGAAAAGCTGATTAAAAGAATGTGACTTATGTATTTACAGAAACATTTTTTATTGTCTCTTAAGCCAGCAGCCAGATTAAGTTCTGGTTGGGCTTTAGCTCTTCTCATTTTCTCCCTGCATAACCTGGCAACATAGTTTTAAACTTTCTGAGTTGCCTGTTGCTTCTTCCAAAGGTCATAAATTCCCCTTTTCTTTCTGAGTTCCAGCCAAAGCTCTCTGTTAAGCCAGGCTGGCCTTTCCAGTCATCTTATCTCTGGGCACATGACAACGGCCAGGTCCTGCACCTCTAAGATTTCCTTCTTGAAGAATGCCCAGCCTTCCCTAAGGACTGCCTCCCAAGGGACTCTGTCTGTCTACTTCCTTCCCTCGCTCCTCCCACCCTGTCTTGTCTCACAGGCAGAGCTGAATGCTCTGTCAAATGCTCTCACAGCCAAACCCTGAATGCTGATGTAAGCAGAGAACTAGTAGATAGCTTATCTTGTCCCTTCCTAAAATTAAGTAGTCAAAAGGGTATGTATATCTGTGCTTCTGGTCATTTCTACACCTCAAGATAGAATTGTTAAGTTTTTGTGTTTCAAAATCACAGGATAAAGAAGAAACAGGAAGACTGGCTTAAACTACAGCACAAACCATGAAAAGAGTAAGTTTTATCTAGAAAGCAGTATCTGTGTCTTCTATTAAAAACAAAACAAACAAACAAACAAACAAAAAACCAACCAAACAAAAATAACTCCAAGATAGAGTTAAAAAGAAAGAAAAAATTCTTAGTCTGAAAAAAACATAGTCTACCTTGGTTAAAGCCCTTAAACCCTATATTTCACAGAGAGTATTCTGGTCACTTATGACTCCAAAACTAAATGACCAGGTCTTTATTCTCAGCTACAGCATTGACTTTCAGTGTGAATTCAGAGAAAGTTTGAATACACACTTTAAATCCATTGTTAGAAGCCATGAAACAGAATAAACAGGTGAAAACTAACAGTGTCTATAGACTTGGAGCAAGGAACTAGGCATGCTGATTGGAGAAAGATACAGACAGCAGCAAAACCAGTGAGCTGGAGGTAGGAAGTCCCATAGGGCAAGTAGCAGACCAAACACACAGGGCATGAAGCACAATGTGTGTGAAGATGGTAGAAGAAAGAATCAAGAGGAAAATTGCAACGGATATTTGCAACAGAAAAATGTGATGAAATAAGAAAAAAAGATAAGTAAAACCAAGGAGGCTTTCTTCTTTCCAACATTTTCCCAGTTCCATTTCTATTCCCATCTCCATAATGTTCTGCTTACTTTAGGAGGAAGAACCAAGAGCTTAAGCAGCACAGGTCTCATGGAAATCCTATTACTCTACAAGGAGACTATTTTTAGAGCTAAACATAATTACAGTGCCGAAGTATTAAATTATTGTAATGTTTTTAGCAACTAAAACCAAAGCAACTAAGTATTCTGGATCAATTTTTCAGAGTTTATCTCACATACAAATTCACTCAGCAAGCTTTTACATTCTGATAAAGCCATAAGCATAGGGCACAGTCTGTAAAATGAAGACAGGCAGACAACAAATCTTCAGCTATGGATTATATTCAAGAGATGACAAGTAAAACTGCATTTTAGGGGATAAATGTTAGATTTCCAGTATCGAGTTTTAAGCAATGTCAGACAAATAGACTCAAGTTTATTCTACTAAATTTCTATCAAGCATTACTTTAAATGTGATTATTCTGGCTTTCCAATGGAAGGCAGAAGGACACAGGAAGATTTTAAGATCAACGCATTGTTATCCTTCCTTCTGGCAATTGGTAGATGTATAGAACCAAAATAATGCAAAACCAGCACAAATTTTTACAGAATACTAAGAATCCTCTTTCCTAGAGATGAAAAAAGAAATTGCCTCAGTGCTCGCATTTTATGCCAGTAGATTACTGTAAATGGAAACTTCCACCCCTTCATCAGAAGAATTTCAATGTGAGTTCACAGTTTTAGAAAGAGTTGTTCTCATTTTTATCATTTGGTCTGGATAAATATTCCCATATAGTGACAAGATCTACTACTGTGTCTTCAAGAGTGGTTTCTATTTGTCAGGTTTCACCTGGGTTTTTCAGAACATTCTATAGTCTCGTATTTCAGAAGTTCTCCTCTTCTTAATTTTTCTTTTCCCTGTCTAGCTCCTAATTTTCTCCATGTCTTGTACAATTTCCCCAAGGAGTATTCTCCATAAGCAAAACATTAATATGTGCAAGCTGTCAATAAAAAAGAGAAAAGTAATATAGAAAATTAAAATGTTTCCTAATCCACTGAAGATTTATTATTTTATTTTATTTGACTTTTTTACCAGTTATTTGCATTAAGCATTAACAGTTATGTTACTTGAAAGCAGAAAAGAAAACCAGACAGTCTACCGTAATCTTTCTATGCAATTTAAACAATAAGAGGCAGCTGCAATTCAAAAATTTCAGGTTTTAGCTGAATATATTTTGGAATCAGTTGTGTTAGCATACATATGTTTCTGCAAATACAAGCATAGGATTCCATTTGAGTCCATCTGACCATAACTACATAATATCAAGTATCTACAAATTCTTATTATTTTGTATATGTTTTCCTGAATGCCTTTCACAGTAAGAACACACTGAAATGCATAGGTGAGGGCAAGAGATGATCACAAAATAAAGCCATTAAAATCATAAGAAAAGTATTTTCCACAAACTGTTGTTTCTAAAGTAATAAATATTTTCATTAATTATTTTATTCTAAGAATATAATACCTTTTATCTATTTAGCTATTAGTGTAATATAGATGTATCTATGTGTACATGTGTGCAGGTGTATTCAAAGCATACACACAGGTTAGAAGAGAAAAGAATGTAGATTGTTTATTTAAAGGTTGATGAAAATAATGAATCAGTACAGCACTAGGGCTTTCTTAATGCATGTTTTAAATGAACAAACATCTCAAGTCTCTTTGTATTCAAAATATATTTTAACAACCTAGATGAAAAAGAATCTGTCTTTGGTGTTACCTTGTTAATTAACATGTGTAGATAATCCATTTCCTAAGAAAGGACTGTTATTCCAAAGTAGGAGAAATAATTATTTCGTGGAAGTGCAGGGAATGATGGTATAAATACTTGTAGAGAAATTGCCTCTCCTCGATGTTTATTTCATGTGAGGCTAGAAGCGCTCCTTCATTTTCCAATTCGTTTTTTTGTTCGTGACTCAGTCATTTAATTAGGATGGTTGGGGGGCATTAGCAATACAGAAAAGCCAGTGACAAAACAAATCATACAGAACAGAGATGTAAAAGTAAGAGAAAAGGTAAATAATTTGGAAAAAAAGCATAGTAACCACATATGTCAAATAAACCATTAAGACCCAAGATAAGGGCATCAACAGTCACAGACCTCTTCCTTCTTTCACATGGGTTCTGGGGATATTATCATACACCTGGATGAAGATTTTAAATAAAACAATATTATGGAAGCTCCCTTAACGCAAAGTTTATAATTTATTTTTTAATTTCCTGAAATAATACTTAGTAACTTAACAATCAAATCAAAATCCTTTCTTCCCACAAGACTTGAATACACTGTACTTGTAAGATTACAAGTTGTTGTAAAGTAGGATATATATATTTGCATATGTTTTCATACTGATAACACTGTCTTTAAAATTGGACAGGTTTATAATATTTGCCAATTTATAGTATTTATAAAACTTCTGGCATGCTACCTTGCAGCTTGATCCATGACTGGATAATGAAGACGTTTTTTTCCACCTGTACAGCCAGCATTATTGTCTGGCTGAATATCCGTTATCTCTTTTACTGGATCTGCTTCATCATCTCTGACTTTAGGCAGCTGCAAACATTCCTAAATTAGGACCCTGGTTGCCATGGGTTCTTTATTTACGATACAGGAGAGAAAGAGAGGCACCCCCAGAGGAAAATACCTTGTCTTTAATCTGAAGCTCTCTCTGGAGATTTCTCTCTCTCCTTACTAAGTACACAGGGAGCATCCATTAACTATGTTTTCAAGCATAATGCCTGAAGACAGGTGGGATGAATTGGGACCCCTGAGCTTTTCCTTTCACAGTGACTATGCTTTATATTTGTTCTACTTAATCATAAACTCCCTGCAGAAGGGGCTGTATCTTCTCTCTTTTCATATCCAGTAGCCTGGAAAAAATGTTTTAAAGGACAATATGTAAAAATAAATATATATTTCTAAATTTTATGAATTACATACTTCAGATACAGCATTTTCTTTTACACTTATGAATTACTGTACTTCAAAAGATACATTCTTCATTAAGTTTATAGTCTTGAATTAAAATCTTCCACTGACTTTAATCAGAACAAGACTGGACACTTTTTTATTGCATGCATATTATACTCAATAAGCTGTGGAATATTTATAATTTTGGTTTATTAGATTTGGTGCAGATGAATCGGAGAAGGGTGACAAAGCAAGCTGAATTTTATGTGTGTTGTTACATTAGTTACTTGCAGTAGTTCTTGGGAGTAGAAACAATACAATATTTGAAGATCTGAGATGTCATTGATCATTTACACCCAGTGTCTTTGTTTGGCAGCTCTTGATTAGAAAAATATAAAAAAAACCCAAACAAAACAAACAAAAAAAAACAACCCAGAAAGATTACAATATACAGCATTTTAAAAAGAAAAATAACACTGTCTAAATTAGAGATATAATTAATTTTTATATATATCCTTTTATTACTGCTTGCATGCATTAGGTTTTGTAACCTGGATGCTCAGGTAGTAATGCATTGGTCTCAACTGCAGGTCACTGCTGTATTTACAACATAGCAGAGCTTTCAAATCCCAGTGAAGAGACGTAAATCTACACTCTAAACATTCAAGACAGTGCTCCAGATAGTATTCTGCTTTCCTCAAGAAAATGTTCCTTCTTGAACAAAAATCTTTCTAGGTGAAATTTGCGTAGAAGCAGTTGCATCTCTATGGAATGTTAGGCCTTTGGTGAACTTGTGTATTTCACCAAAATGTCACACAGATGAAAATTTTCCAACCACTTGCAGTGATATACTATATATTTAAATGCTACTTAAAATCTTTAAGCAGGTGCTGTATAGAACTGTTAATGCTGTCATCCATAATTAAAATGTGTGATCAGTTTTGAACTCTAAATTCCACCAAATGGGATCTTAAAATGCAGGCCTAAATTCTAAAGGTTCTTTTTCATGCTCAAAATGATTATCAGGTGTCAGTTCACAGGAAAACTGCTGGAGCACATTAAGTAATTTTGTAGAGTAATCTCTGAAGGCCATGTAAAACTTAAGTCTTTAACAATCTTCAGGGAAACTGTCTCTTTCTGATAGGAAAGACCTGGAATATTTTAAAACAGTTTAGAAGAGTTATTATTTAACCTCTCTTGACGACATTATTTTAGTCTTCCTTATTATAAATTCAACACAGTCCCCACAGGTTGATTTACATTATGAAGGTTATCTTGAAACCAGAAGACCAGAAACTTTTTAAAAAAACTTCTTAAATTCTGAACTATATTTGGTAATTTCATCACAAAAGGTTTAACAATGCATCTTAGAATCATAGAAGCATAGAATAATTAGGGTTGGAAAGGACCTTAAGATCATCTAGTTCCAACCCCCCTGCCATGGGCAGGGACACCTCAC
>JANHGB010033460.1:0-26030 GCA_026283785.1 Coracopsis vasa
AATCTCTCTATGGATCAGCAGAAGAACTGCAAGCAGAAGCAGACTGTAACTCCATAACCCCAAGAAAAACCAATGCATCCCTTAGAAGTCCCATCATGATGCCAAAGCCACTTAAATCCCAAACTAGACAAAAAATTTCCTTTCCCACAGTAGCACAGTTGTGATTAAATCACTGCTTGTGTTTCTTTTTTCTCTTAATCAGAGATTTATGTATGGAGGGAGGTAGTGGTTTCCATTCCAATGGGACTACACATTTTTGAGTTTAATAAATGTTTGGTGGTACTGAATCTGGGGGAAAGTCTAAGCACATTTATTCAAGACTGCTAGTGTAAGGTCCTATCAGTGTAAATGGAAGTCAATGCATTATGGGTTTGGAATGGGCAGTATCTTACCTGGTTTTGAGAGAATATTTTTTTCCCTTCCATTTCAGTGACTGGACCACTTTCAGAACAGCAGATTGCCTATGTTAGCAGAGAAACACTACAGGTAGTATCCTCACAGGCTCTTGACTTTTACATTAAAAGCATTAAAACCTGAAAATAAATGCTACAGAAGTGTGAGATGCCATAGAAGTGCAGTGTTTGGGTGGCTTATCATTTTTCTCAGACTTCTGAGGATGCTCTGTGTAATAGCCTAGAACTGGTTTGCATAATTGCATAACCTTAAATTACCCCGGATCATGTAAAGAAAACTCTCATCATCTTTCTGCAGTGGCTTTTTCTTTCTTTTTTTCCGGGTTTTTTTTTTTTTTTGTTGTTGTTTTTGATTTATTTTTTTAAAAGGAGAAGCAGCATATTTATTATTTCATGTTTTGGTACCAATTAGTTATTGCAAGCTTGAAGAAAAATTTAAACACTGTTTTGCATATCCGATAGGGAAAAAAATAAAATTGCCTGTGTACTTAAGATGTTTGAGTTAGTCACCAGCCTCTCCTCATTGAGTGTGCTAGGTTTCATTTCTTCTTTCCTAAATTAGAGGCTCAGTTCACCAGTAAGACTTAATCAGAAACTGCTTTTTTGGTGGACGTCATCTTTCCACGTGAGATCAGTTCTTGGCTTCTAGTGAATGCAAATCTGTTGAATACCATCAGTTTAGAGCTGCTGCCTCTCTCAAACAGTCTCAAGACAGCTCTGTCCCTGAGCCAGCTCCCTTGTATGCCACTTGCCATCACCCTATGCTATGCCAGAGACTGCTGACATCTAATTTACAGGACATGGCTTTTTTCCTTACAGTAAAGATGTGACGTTGGGAATGTTTTGGGTTTTGAACCTTTAAACCCTTTTGCTGTTATAGAATCACAGAATGGTTTGGGTTGGAAGGGACCTTAAAGATCATCCAGTTCCAACCTCCCTGCCACAGGCAGAGACACCTTCCACTAGACCAGGTTGCTCCAAGCCCCCTGCAACCTGGCCTTGAACACTGCCAGGGATGGGGCAGCCGCACCTTCTCTTGGCAGCCTGTGCCAGGGCCTCATCATTCTCATAGGGAATAGCTTCCTAATAATCTCATCTAAATCTCCCCTGTCAGTTTAAAGCCATTCCCCTTTGTCCTGTCACTACAGGTTCTTGTCAAAAGTCCCTCTTCAGATTTCTTGTAGGCCCCCTTTAGGTATTGGAAGCTAAAAAGCTTATCCCCATCTTTCTCATAAGCCCCCTTTAGGTACTGAAAGGCTGCAGTAAGATCTCCCCTCAGCCTTCTCCAGACTGAACAAGGCAACTCTCTCAGCCTTGCTTCATAGGAGAGGTGCTCCAGCCCTTTGGTCATAGTCTGGAATGGAATTTATGAAATCATTATTTGTGTGTGAGGATTTTTTGTTAATATGTGTAAATTGCTTGTGAGAAGGAAATTAGCTATTTTGTGTTTTCTAAGTGTTACCCATTTTTGTATATTTTAAAGTTGTCTAACTACGTTTATAATACTCTGACCCAATATAATGTATATAGTTTGTGATATCTTGTGCTTATAATGCAGCAGTCACTTTTCCTAGTTAGAAGTCTGAGAATATAAGCTGTACGTCCATCCGTAATGGTAAATGTTAATTTTGCCATCAGTTTCCATCAATCAAGAGTTTCACTGGAATGCTAAGGCTGATGTTTGATCCTAATATTCGGAAGCCCATTAAATGGTCTGTTTTCAAAAAAATCCACTTGCCATCAGTTCTGGTTGGAATTACTGAGCCCGATTCTGAAAATATAGGTCCTTTTAAATGTGACCTTTAAAGTACCTACCTCCAGGCATTCATGGTGACCTCATTCTTAGAGGGCAGTGGTAAAAATGAGTGTTTTGGCTCTCTATGCCAGTAGCATCCAGAGATTTAAATGCGAGGAGCGTACATGGGGCACTTCTAGCTAGTGCCAGTCCTTGCTGGTGTTTTGATTCATTACTCTGTACCAAAACCAAAATCTAGTGCAATGGTTTTGGTCTGCATGCATGACTCCAGTGAGGACTATGAAAGACTACTGGACCAGCTGGCTATCGTTAGTCGTTTCCTTCAGAGAAACAGGTTAAAACTACAGTGAGTGAGGGGTTTTTTAGTTTATTTAAGGAGTTAAGTTTCATAACTGCTAAGCAGTTCGGCTACACTGCATTCTGGTTTTCATGATCTGACAAAAATATACTCAAAAAATGTATCCTCAGTGGTACTGTTGTCTGCTTGTACAGTTTTGCTCACTTGAAAATCTCAAGTACCAAGTCATGTAAGTAATTGTCTACTCACTTATTCTGTTGGTGTATTTAGGACCATCCATGAAAAGGCTGACAATTGGAAACAATCTCACTTATTTTTGCAGACAGTTCCATAATGTCTTGCATAAGCTGGCAAATCTCCCCAATAAATCTGTCTTGGCATGGATATCTGACATGAAAATATAGTGTTTGTGTTCATGACCTCAGAGAGAGGAAGATATTTACATGTTGTTTTACCCTGGAAGAGAATTTTAGTGATAAGCCTGGAGTGTCAGAGGTGACATGCTCTGTGATTTGTCACACACAAATTTGGCTTCATAGAATTCTTCCAGTATTTAAACTTAGAGTTTCTAATTTCAGAGTTCTGAAATGCTTTGATACTGCATCAAGACCCAGAAAGACTACTTAATGCTTCTGCAGAAATCCATGAATTGAACTCCTGTGTTAGACCTGAAGCTCTGCCTTCCAGTGTGCTTCTACGCTTAATTGGAACATGTAATGATACAGGAGATAACTGCAGTTATGATAACTGCACTTGTTTATACTAGCACTAGTTATCCAGTGGTCTGACTGCTGAATAGCAGACTATTAGGCAATTTAAAAGTAATTAAATTGATCTAAAAAGGTGAGGAATACCATGTCCAGAGGAAAACTTGGTCAGGGAATGCTTTTCTTACAGCAGATGTGGTGACTGGTATTCTTCACGTCTATACTGTGTTTTAGATATTATACTACTACATATACTGAATTTGCACATACAGTTTGAATATGCTGAAATGTAATAATATTCTTCAGTGAGTCATTAAGATAATTGAATTGGATCCTAAATATGTCTGGTAATTAAGTAAGAAATGTATGTGATAAAAAATACTGGACTAAATTATTATCTGAATATTTTATACAGGGACTATATTATCTTCACAGTAAAGGAAAAATGCACAGAGATATAAAGGTAAGTAAAAACTGAAGGGAATTCTCATGTTTCTAAAATAGGCTTTATCATCTTGAATGGGTCTTTACTGTTCTGTATCAATTTTAGGGATATTTAAAAAAATTGTAGTTTTTTCTATCTATTAGAATAAAATAGAATTCTCTATTAGAATTAAATAGAATTATATGTTAGAATAAAATATAATCATCTGCCCAAGGGAAGGGAAAAAATATTTCTTTAAATGCATACATTGAAATAGTTTGTTCTTATAATTGGAGCCAAACATACTATTAATTTAGACCAGTGATATAAAATGTAGGCATGAGCCAGTGTCCAAAGCAGTGTGTGTTCACATGGCTGCAAGAGGAAATGTTTGGTCTTTCTCACACCTTTCCAAGAAGCTTGATGGTGCTTTCAAAGCTTCTCTTTGAGCCAACTGGTGAGCAGAGATGTTGCTCTGGTTTCTTATTGCTTTTCTTGGTGAGCAGATTGCAGGCCAATCTGCAGGCTGTAGTTCTGGATGGCTCTTTGAGGCTACTTCTGTCTCCTCCTTTGCATGCTAAAATTAGACAAGATACTGCAAATCAGGCTCTTAACACTGGCTTACTGAAACCTTCATCTTAAAGCTGAATCAAAGCTATATTGTTCTGACTCTGACACTCTGAGTTTTGTTCTAGAGCTTCTTGTTGACTTTTTTTCCCTGAAATTTTACTTCCTGCTCTTTGCATTTCAAAACTCTTCCCTTGCTCAGAGCAGCTTAAACTTGACACGCTTTCTCCTGGAAATCTAACAGTAAATTATCATATTCTTGTGTTGTGTGTGGGGTTGGTTTTGTTTGCTTTGTTGGTTTTGTTTTCAGACTAGGGATGTGGTGTACATAGTAGCTCCAACTGCAGAAGCCTTAATGCAGCCTGATTCCAAGTTGTTCTTATTGACCACAGAAGGATATTTGGGGGTTTGAGCAATCATAAAAAATCATTTCTGAATGAAATATTCCTTTGGCACAAAAATGAAGCATTTCTTTATAGCATGCAAAATGGTGCTTGTAAGGATACAGTGCATAGATACTAGTTTATAAACAAAGCTGTGCTGATAAAACATGCTTACAGTGGTTATGTTGAGAAACTTTTTATTTAAAAAAAAAAAAAGGCATTTCTCATTCGTGTGGAAAAATACAGTCTTCATCTGGAGATCCCCTGACTATTGAATTATGTTTGCTTTCCTCTGTAGCTAAGTTATGTATTTAGAGTATGTGTTCTGTTAGTTTTGAAAGGTGAAAAAGGTCAAGAGCATGCTAACTGGACTGTCACAGTGTTTACAAAGCTCTGTTTGTAAGGCTCATTAACTATACTTGTGCAACATTTGCCAAAATAAGGTGCATTTTACTGCAGGCCTGACTTTTCCTTCTCCCTGAAAACCCATAATCTGTAAAAACATAGGTTTTTGGAGGCCCATCTATGCTACCCTTCTATCTAATTTATGGGGCAGAGCTGTCGTTAGGAGCCAGCTCCAGCCTGCACATAGCTCAACCTGTACTTGGTTTCAGTCTCGAAATCAGGTTTGTTCTCAGTCCTTTTATGTCATGTCATTTTAGTACCAATTACCTCTTTGGGTTAGTTTTGATTATTGAGCTGAAGTGAGTGGTGCATACACAGCAACTAATTCTTCATATCTGGCACTAACAATCTGCTGCATAAGGACGGAAATAGTTTTTCTAAACACTTGAATATCAAGGCAGGTCCTTAAGGCTATAGTTATAATTACCATGGCTCTCAAACAAGACAAAACCAGCTCCTACATATGAAAAGAAAATCACTTCCTCTTTGACCTTTAGAGTTCCTATTTCCTTTCAGTCAGTGTAAATAGAAGAAAGTAAGAATTCATCAGCATAGGCAAATAATCATATTCTGCTTTTTGAAAGAGGTTTTGTGTGCAACGGATACTGTGTAGTACCATAGGCTAAGGAGTACTAGCTAAAAATGAATGAGAAACCCTGTATATCCCATTTTCTTTATATGGCAGAATGGCAACTTGCTAATTTCACAACTGTTTCCTTGGTAAAGCTGTAGATTTCTGGAACATGTGTTCCTTTGTTTGTCTTTGGCCAAGATCTCACATAATTATTTTTTAATACAGTAGCAGAGAAATCGGCATGTTTTAATTCAAGTATGCTTACTTTTTTCTTTTAAGGGAGCAAACATCCTTTTAACGGATAATGGACATGTAAAATTAGGTGAGTTAATACAATTTAGTGTTAATAACAGATTTTTATGTGCTCTAAGAAGCAGTCTCCTGTAATTTGTTTAATGGTGTAGTGGTTCATGTAAAGAATTAGTGGAGATCAGAATTCTTTTTCTCTTGCTGGTAACAACTGTGCCATCCAATTAGTATCTGAGGAGTAATTGGAGTAGTTTTAGAACACTGAGATAAAACACTTTCTAATGTATAGGGCAAGTAGAAATCAAATCACAGGTTTTTAGAAATCTTTAATGTATCATTAGAAATTTTTATCGAAATGTACTTTGAAAGGTTATCTGAAAGAATCTTTTGGATAATAATAAATAAAATAATAAATTATTTTATCGTATTAAAACTCTGTGTGTAACTCTTAAGACTTCTGTGCAAGCCTGATCAGGCTTCTAGATCAGGCTTGCACAGAAGAAACATGCCCCTCTGTTGATGAGGGGTATGTTTGTCTGCAACCTGCATACTTGGCAGGTGACTGGGAGGAGCTGACCGATGGTATCTGAGATAGACCAAGTTTCCATTATTTGCTTTTGTTATTTATTTTTTGTTAAATATTTCCAGTATATTTAAGAAACTCACAGTGGGGAAACCAAACTTATGTTCATTAACAATTAATTAGCTACACAGTAGTTATTAACTGTCATTTTGGTTTTGTTTTTGTTTGCTGAATAGCTGATTTCGGAGTATCTGCACAGATAACAGCTACAATTGCCAAAAGGAAATCATTCATTGGCACCCCATATTGGTAACTGTGTTTTACTTGGCTCTTAATGTAATCATAACATAGTAATGTTGAAAAATTGCAATAAAAGCATGCTATGTCACTTTCTGGGTAGACTAATCACTAAAGGCTGCATCCATCTTTCTAGTGATTGTATCTGTATTACTTATACTAAATACTGAATTAGCTGAGTATCAGAGAAAATGTTTTAATGCTTTGAAAAATTGAATGTCTGTGTGTTGCCATCACTATTGACTAATGTATCTCAGTTTAGTCCAACTTATAAACTATAAACAATTTTGCTTGGTTTTAGCTCTGATCTTAAATTTTTTTTTTTTTTCCTGATTTTTCCATTTTGGTGTTTTGTGTTTCATCCCTTCCACCATAGCTACATCTTTTCTGCAACTGTTCAGTTGATAATGAGTTTCATTTTTTGTCTCCACATACTCTTTAGGCCACTTGTGAAATGTTTCCTCTGAGCAGTTTTCTTACCCCTCTCCTCCTCCTCCTTATTTGCCTAAACTGATTGAATTAAAACGTACATTTCTAGCCTATTTGTATAGCATCTTTATTCTTTCCTCAGTAAACTAGTTTGTCTAATTTCTTTTCTAAAGTTCAGCATTTTATTTTCTTCTCTTTGTACTGGAAGTGGTTGTTCCCTTGAGGTAAATGACACACGTTCTTCACTATAAAATAGTGCTTTTGTGGTATGTTTCCCAGAATGATATTAAAAATCCTGTTGTCTGACAGTATGGTAGGTACAAGATAAAAATGCGTGTAAGACGTCCCCCACCTCCAAGTATTTGGTCTTGAAATGGTCAAGCACAGCATTTTTAGCATTTTTCTGTGGTGTAAGTAATGCTAAGGCATGGATTCACTTCCCTTTCAGAGTAACACAAACACCCATAAGTCATGATTGTGTAACTGGTTTGTGTCTCTGTTTCTTAAGATGTCTCGGTGACTTTAGTCCTGGCCTGTATCACTGTTTAACTTTCAAATCGTGCCAGGCTTCTCAAATGACATGCCATAACCCTGAACAATAACCTTGAAGGCATTACATAGGTTAAATGTTGATGAAAAGCATCAGTTTTAGTTTGCAAATCTTCTCGGAGATTTGAGAGGAGAAGCAAGAAAGCAAAATTGTTGAAATTGCAGAGAAGAAAATTTAGTTGGAAACAGGCAATGTGGAAGTTTTAGTGATCATTAGAGGTGTCCAGGCAGGTAAGGCTTTGGTTCTTGGATGGGAGAGAAATAAAGGTCAAAACTGCTGTGCATTGTCTTTTAGTTGTAGTAACCCTGCTGTTTACCCTTGTGCTCCTCTCTCTGTGTCTTTTTAAAGTTAACCCTTGTTCCCCCCTACCTTGTTAACTCTTCCCTTTTTGATTTAGAGTTTTTCTGTGAACTCTTGAAGACACTTAGTAATTTTAGTTTAACTATGCAAACGTGAAATAAGTTGCACCACCAAACCTGATGGATGTTTTCAGATCTACAGATAAGGATGTCTGTGTTTAACTAATGCATCATGTTAGAAGAAATTCCTTCACTGAAAGGGTAGGCAGGCACTGGAACAGGCTGCCCAGGGAAGTGGTTGAGTCACCATCCTTGGAGGTATTTAAAAGATATACAGATACTGACATAGTTTAGTGGTGGACTTTGCAGTGTTAGATGCATACTGTTGGACTTGATGATTTTAAAGGTCTTCTCCAACCTAAATGATTCTATGATTTGAGATGTCATTCGCTGCTTTCCTGGAGCACTCATTAAGTGACATTCATCTGTTTTACCTGTATTGAGTTACATCCCCAGTTCCACTGCTGCTTTTCAGGTAATCTGGACTAATAAAGTTCAAAGCTAAAAAATATTAACATGTTTGCTGTCTGATATGCCTATGTAGGAGAATTAAATCCATAACTCACTTTGGCCATTCAAAATATGTAACGATGCCCAGTGAATAATTTTCTTTAGGTGTTTCTGTTTGTGTCAGTTGTTTATTAATTTTTGCCACCTGAGGCTGTGAAACTACTTTGTTAATTTAAATGAAGTCTTCTGACATAGTGAGGCAGACCTTAAAAACAAGTGCTCTGTGCAGAGATGCCAATGAGTCTTCAAGTCTCATGCTTTCAGAAAAGCTGACATTTTGCTAATTTTGTTTCTTTGTTAGAATTCTTCAAAGTCAGTTGATCACTTCCTGGAGCAATGTGTGAATTTGGATATTATTTGGATCCTGTTGTAGTTGAATAATTATACCTAAGGCTCCTTGGTGCTTGAGTGGTAGTTCGTTGTGTGCCTGCAGTGAAGTCTGAAACTGGTTTCATCTGCTTACTGCTAAATAGCTGTTTTGGAAACTGCCTATTAGTTACTAGAAGATGATAGAGGAAAACTTCATGTATACGTAACTTTTTACACACACACATGTGTATATCTGATGTATAAATGTATATGCTGTGAGCTTGTAGATTGAAAGCTTTAAGGGGAAAGACTAGTAAACTGCTTACAGTTTCTGTATTGTGTACAGGAGGATGTTTCATTTGTGGCAAGTTTATCTGAAAATATCTTTTACCCTTTAGGATGGCGCCAGAAGTTGCAGCAGTAGAAAGAAAAGGTGGCTATAACCAACTCTGTGATCTGTGGGCAGTTGGAATAACTGCTATAGAGCTTGCTGAACTTCAGCCTCCAATGTTTGACCTACATCCAATGAGGTTAGTAAGGGGTTAAGGGCTGGTGTGTAAATACATCTTTGTAACTAATCCACTTGGAGTAGCTGCTGTGTGTGCTTGTGGTGTTTGGGCATACTGCAAGGGCATTAAGCATTTTGAATGTACATGGTGGAAATTGGAATACGTCTTCCTGGTGCATAAATGTGTAATGTTGGTAGCATCTTTTAAACTGATGGACTTCTTCCTGTCAACTAAAGAATGTATTGTAATGTAAACTGTAGAAATAGTGTTGTGTTGTTTTTATTTTTCAGAGCACTTTTTCTAATGACAAAAAGCAACTTCCAGCCTCCTAAATTGAAGGACAAAATGAAATGGTAAGTACTTTTGTGTTTCAGTAGATAATGATGATTTATTTCACTGGGTATCTGGTTCTAATGCTTGCCACTTCATTTTACAGGTCCAATAGTTTCCATCATTTTGTGAAAATGGCACTTACAAAAAATCCTAAAAAAAGACCTACCGCTGAAAAGTTACTACAGGTATGAATTTTTTAGTGGGATTTTTTTTAAAGTTATAAATTTACAATATGTTGACTATCAGTGGTTGTAATTTTAATATGTTTTTCTTTGTCTTTCAGCATCCTTTTGTTACCCAGCCATTAAATCGGAGTCTTGCTATTGAACTTTTGGATAAAATGAATAATCCTGATCATTCCACTTACCACGATTTTGACGATGATGATCCTGAGGTAGAAATATGTTTAATCATTAAATTAGGTTCATAGAATCATAGAATTAGGTTTTGATTTGCTGATAAAAGTGAATTATTATGATACATTGAGCCACAGAATGTTTTGTCATCTGGGAATAGTCTCAAGGGTTGCTTTTACTTTTGGTTGTGCTGCTGTGTTGCACGTACAAGCACTTACCAAAATTCATTATGTTTGGGGGAGAGAAGCTGAAAGAGAAAGAGATGTAAACACTTTAAATGTTGTTTACTGGTGTCCTTCAACAATTTTGCAACAGTAAATACGGATGACTACTCTAGTCCTGGGTTCTGTCATGCATTCTGTTTCTTTGTGGAATTGTTTCCATCTGCAAAATGGTTTTCGTCTGCAAAGAAAGCATTTGTAAAAAAATTTTTACATCTGTAAAACTTGTACTTTTGGTCCTAATTTACTTTCTTATGAGAAGAAGAGAATGATCCTGTAGTTACTCTTGTAAAATGTTTTGCTGTGTGCTTCTTGCAGATTGTTTTCCATCTTGGAATAATCTGAAACTTGATTTCTCTTGGTGGTGTTAAAGGAAGAGTTTCTGATTTTCTGCTTTAACAGCCAAGAGAAAAATAGCATGCTTATGTAAGATGATAAACAGTGCAGGACTGAACTGTTTCATAAATAAGAGAAGACAGATAGATACTCTGTTACCGCATCCTGTCTTCATGCTGAAGCGTATATTAATGAAGTATTTCCAAATGTTTACAGTTCCCTAACTGATAATGTCTTCTGGGGGGGAAAAATAATCCCTTTGACACAAATGACATTGATTCATTAATTGCATACTTGTGTTTTACTTTTCATGTGGATAACCTAGTCTAAAAATGCCTTCAAGCGAAAATAAGCTTGAAAGAAGCAGCTCCTGTGAGATAATTTTAAGATTTTACAAGTTAAATGAGCTTATATCCTCTCAAACAGCAGTGAGAAGCTGACAAGCATCGTTGCCTTTGAAAGGTGTTGAAATGAGGGTGGTGAGGCACTGGTACAGGTTGCCTAGAGAAGCTGTGGCTGCCCCATCCCCGGCAGTGTTCAAGGCCAGGTTGGATGAGGCTTGCAGCAACCTGGTCTAATGGAAGGTGTCCCTGCCCATGGCAGGGAATTGGAACTGGATGATCTTTAAGGTCCCTTCCAGCCCAAACCATTCTATGATTCTGTGATCAAGTCTATCTTCCTTATCAGTTGAAATAAATAAACACAGAAAGAAGCCCAAGATCTTTTTTGTATTGGAGAGTGCAATGCTTACATACTTCCTGAATGGGAGGACGGGAGAGGAAGGCATAAAGATTGAATGCATGAATAATGATTGAATGAATAAGGATTTTAAAAGCAATTTGAAATAGTGAAACACACTTCATAAATTTTTCTGTTGAAATATTTAGGGAAGTTAAACACACAAGAAAACATTTAATGTGGTTGATTTTTATGTCAGTGTTAAGAGAAAGGTGTCTGATTCCTGACAGCACTGGGGAAGCTTGAATCTTCTCATCATAAGCTCCAAGGATTAAGTGTCCTTCAGTTCTCTCTTCAGTGATGATAGAAAGCTCTGAGGCCTGTTAAAGTGAAGTTTCTGTAGAAACCAGAAAACCAAAGCTTTCATGAGCTGTCATAAGAAGAAGGGTAGCTGTTTTCAGTGTGTTTCCTGTGAGTGAGCTGCTCGGATCAGAGTCTTCTGTGCTTTCCAGGGAATTGTACTGAAACCCTAATGTGCCATTCCCCCATGTCACTGGTAGATCTTTCCAGTAAGAATCTTGATCTTTATTTTGAGCCACTGAGATGGAGAATCTCTTTTTCCTTCGTGTATGTACCCTTCATTTCAGTACCTATTTTATTGACATGTTATTTCTGGGGAGAAAATGAAAACAACCCGGTAACAGTGATCAGAGAATGCATACTTCCATCATTTATCAGTGAGCTAGACTGGCTAAGTGCAGAGGACAAGCAAGCTATTTGTGTGTGTTTTGATAAGTGTTCCTCAGTTCATTTGTTCTTTACTTTGTGTTGCTGAGGGTTTTCCTGCTGCATTTGCGAGCCTCTCTACTAGGCATGATACTCCACCATTGTTATCACACATCCTTGAGCTCACCAGTGAGCTTTGAACAGTTACCTGTGATGATGGGTCATTTTCATTGGCTAGGCAACTTAAGTATCTCCTCTCATTTCTCCTCTAACCATGTTGCCAGATTTTCCATTCAGGTATTTAAGCCACCTGAAAAACAAGATTGATAATGACATTTTGGAAAACATTTTATTTGTAATAAGCAAGTCTAGAACCCACTTCTGTGAATAAAGCAGGTGATAATGAATTATTTGATGTGTCTTGAGCAAGGTCTGAATTTCAGAGAAAGAATCCTGCCATAGGCAGAGCAGTTTTTGGCATTGTGGTGTTTCCTATAATACACTGAAGGGAAGGAATAAAAAGTGTGGATGCTCCGTTTATTTTTATATATATATATATGTGTGTGTGTGTATATATATATGTATCTACGCACATGCTTACTCCAGTTAGAGAAGTTGCTAGAGCCATTAATCTGAACTTGAGGATTGACCACTCCTGTACTTGTGGCAATCACCTGGATGCATTTATCAAAAATTGAAAGCAACAAGTCGTAGTACAACATAAGATGATACAAACAATACTGTGGGAATCTTGAGCTTCAGACATGCTTCCCAGTTTGTTTGGAGTTTTGGTTATTTGGGATGGTGGGTTGGTTGGTTTTGGGGGTTTTTTTTAGAGTCTGTACAGCTTTTCTGGCTATTGGTGGTCTTTCAAGGTAAGTCTACTGCCCACTGTGGTGATAGTTCTCCACCTGGCCTGTGCTGTTTTTAGGGGA
This sequence comes from Coracopsis vasa, assembly GCA_026283785.1. Taxonomy (NCBI): domain Eukaryota; kingdom Metazoa; phylum Chordata; class Aves; order Psittaciformes; family Psittacidae; genus Coracopsis; species Coracopsis vasa. The sequence continues at coordinate 12,848 of JANHGB010033460.1, forward strand.
TGCTATCTGTTACTGCTTGGATAGTCTGCAGTCGTGTGGGTGAGGCAGAAATTAAGATATGAATTTGCCACCTCTTTGAGAGGTGCCACACTACATCTTTAAATCATTTAAACTTGGAAAAATGTGGATTGTTTAATAACAAAACTAAAAACATGTGATCAGATTATTTGGGTGTCATCAGAAAGGTCTCCCCTAGATACAGTCATTGTTCATTTGGTAGCAGTATCTGTAACTGACACTTTGAATATTTTTCTCTACCCCAACTCATGGAGGACTTCATTTGGTTTTCCATTTAGTCAAAGACAGGATATCCATCTGGGACTCTGCTTTTACTCCCTTAATAATAAACCTTTGGATGTTGACAACTGACTGTTCACATTTCTGTGACAGTGACTCTCCTGATGGATGTGATAGCAGAAAAGCTTGCAAAGAGTAAAGTGCGCATGTTTTAGCATGTTTTGGGGATAAGATGCTCCCGAGGTACGTATCGTGATATATATGCCATTTGGGCACAATATTAATGTCAGGAAGTTATTCTACATTCCTTTGTCCTCTTGCACAGCTCAGGTGTCAGCTATTTGTATCAGTTTGTTGTCAGTGTAGGCCTTTCAAGGTGACTTGAGGACTCTGTTCTCATGACTGAGCGATGAAGATGTGACTCCTTCCAGTAATTCTGTGGACAAGGAGAAAGTGGTGAGAGAGCAGGCTCTGCCTGTTGTGTAGGAGGAACATCTGTGGCAGGATGCAAGGAGCTGTCATGATATTGCTTCTAAGGCAAAAATACCTACTACCCCCAGTGCAGTTGGGCTCCTGGTGCTGGTATTACAGATGCACAAGCATCATGTGCAAGTGTGCAGTGCCTCTTAACAAAAGATTACATCTTTTAACATTTAAGAGTACTTGAAATACTCAAGTAGAAAACAGATCAAACCTTAAAATGCATTGAGAGCTATAGCAAACCGTTTTTAAAGCTTAAAAGAACATACAGCAGACAAACCAGAACTGAGGAAGGGGAGGATTGCCATAAGTTACAAGAAATTAAAAAGTGCCCTTGATATACATCAATCCATAGAGAGAAAATACATACCCACAGTCTGTCTCTCTAGTTTCAAAAAAGAACAAAGTAAACAAATGGGAGGTGAAACACTCTGTAAATATGTGCTAGCTCATAATATAAAGCAAGGAAGTAGTGTGTGATGAAAGGGGAGAAGGGAAATAATGCTTTCAGATAATATTTCAGGGATAAACAGAGTTCCTAAGCTATTTGTGACTCTTTGTGATAGTACAGCAGTTGAAGTTCTCTAACTCTGTCATCACTTCATAGTCAGAATTTGCCATGTGGAGATTACAGTTAGTATATACGAAACCAAAGCTAACGTACCAGCACAGCAAATTTCTGACACTATTATGTCAGATTGCTTTAATTAAAAGTTGTTTTGCTGCCACATACTCAACACAAGCATAGCAAGTGTGGTTTTCAGACATTTCATTGTCCATGATGTTAGACCAAGTACTTTTTCTTCTAAAGAGTAAGATTTCATTGTAGAGGACTTACTGAAAAAGCACACTGTTATGATTTATGTTGCTAGTTTTGGGGCCTGATTATATACAGAAGTCAGATGGTCTTGTACTCTTGTTAAGAAACCTTAAGTTACAGTTTCTAAGAGAACCTGCAGTAGTGGATGTGGAAAGAAGAGAGAAAATTCATCAGGGGCAAAGAAATGAAAGCCAAGTCTTAAAGTTCATGACACTACTTTCTGTAGAGAAGTAAATGGAAATCCAGGGGAAAAAAATAGAAATGGAACGTAAATATGAAGGTGAATTTGTAGAAATGCTGGCATTGCTCCTGTCACACAGCACAGGAGTATGAGGAATATTCGCTTCTATTCAGGTCTGAAAATCTCAGGGTAGTTTATCATCTACTTAAAATGATGACTTCTTAGGAATCAGTTTAGGTTAGAAGCTGGGAAAATGATTGGGGTATCTGAATGAATGAAACGCTCCCAGTAAGTCAGATTTAGTCTTGCTGCTTATTTTGGACACTACCAATATCCTTAAAGTGAACGGGGCAAAAGGGAAATGTTATCTGAGCAAAGACCAGTGCTGGCCAGCATTGTCTTTATTTACTCAAATCCAGTGTTTAAAAAACCCCTTATCTTGAAGTTACTCTACAGATAAAATGTCTCCAAATAATTATAATTTTAGTGTACAAATACACGCATGAAATATTTTTGTTTTGTTTTGGTCCTGCTTGATTTCTTTCTTTCTTTTTCTGATATTATGCTAAAGAAACCTGCTGAAAACTGCACACAATACTGAGTTTCAAGTGGGTGTGTTGCGGTATTGAAGTGTTTTATTTTTCTCTTCTAGCCTCTTGTAGTGCCTCATAGAATTCATTCAACAAGTAGAAATGTGAGAGAAGAGAAGACACGCTCTGAAATAAACTGTAAGTGTATTTGACAACATTAAATACGTTGAAGATAATCCTTAATATTCACTTATTTCAGTTTGTATTCTAGGTATCTGATACATACAGGGGCATTTTTGGCGATATATAAGAAAACAAAACCTTATGCTGTTTCACTTATGGATATAGGTTCTAAATATTATGCAAAGAAAATCTTAGTGTATAATATTTGAACACAGTCTTTATCAGCACTTCAGCCAGTCTCACTGTTGCTTCATCTTAACTGAAAGGATGCAGCCTGACTTCTGACGATTGGTATAGCTTCATATGCCACTCCAGCAAGGATTTTCAGAGTGATGCCAGATTCTGCTGGATAACAGAATGGAAGAGGAGATTTTATTTCCTTCTTTTAATATTTTGTTGTAGTTTTTTGCTTTTTGGATAGAAACAGGCATGTAGAAATCAGGAAGGGAGGATGTTATCACTGGCTATTAAGTGCATATTCCAGTCCCCAAATTGTATTCATTCTTTTGCTTGAATTAAATCAAAGTAATACTTGATTTATTTACTATTTGGAGCTTTAGTTATCTTTTCTTAAGCTAAAGTTTAGGGGAAGAGTGTTAAAGAACTGTCCTACAAGATGTGATTAGCTCTCTCCAAACTTTATTCAAGGCTCTTTAGTGCTTGGGTATTCACCTAGAAGCACTGGGAATTCACTCCTGGATGTGTTCTTCTGGGTGAATCTCCCAGAAGAAGACATCCGGGAGTGAATTCACACAGTGGATGGATTTTTGGGGTTTTTTTTGGTTGTGTTTTTTCTTTTTTTTTTTTGGTTTTTTTTTTTTTGTTTTTTTTTGGTTTTTTCCTATAATTTATAGCTGTACTGCTCCTCTAAAGTGGGCACTTCACTGTTCTGTTTGCTGGATGGTTTTCCTGATCCTTCTAATGACTAGGTTTTGCCTAATTACAGTCCAACTTAAATTCTTGTTTTCCTTTTCTCCTTTTTAGTTGGTCAAGTAAAATTTGATCCACCCTTGAGGAAAGAGACAGAGCCACATCATGAATTTGTGAGTAACAAGAAACATGGGCTATGCTCTGTACATTATTTCCTGCAAATATATGTAGAGGAGAACTCAAAGCTATGTAACATACTTCCTTAGTGCTACTAAAATTGGTAGCAATGTCATTGGTCTTAAATTTTTTGGTGCCATTACACTATATGCAGCAAGACCCCTTATTTGTGGGCACTGACAGGTGTGATTTATGTGATAAGCAACAGCCCCTTGTCTTGTGGATTTCCTCTATGCTTTATACCTCATTGTCAAGTATCGTATTCCCTTTATTTATGGAGTTACTTTAATTGTAGAATTGCTGTGCATACTTAAATGTTTCTCTCCCTTATGCATATATTGACAGTGATTGATAATGGAAATAATAAAATTGAGGGCCTGGGAAAGATATGCATAATGCTATTTAAAAAAAAAAAAATTTTTGTGGAATTCTTATTTTCCCCACACAAACAACCTTTTTGTGGCCCTGCGTCACACCTGAGCCATGCTGAGCCTGGCAGTTGCTGTATTCTGTTTTGGTGTATTGCCAATGTTTCCATTCTATGCACCCATCAGTACAAGGGGTATGAGAGCTGAGAGAGCAGAGAGGGAAAATGTGTCTGTGCTGTCTCACACACAGTATGCTTCCACTTTTGTATGGTGTCTGTTGCTTTTCACATTTGTGCACATGGGCAGCTTCTTCATGTTCCTGGATAAAAAGGACCCTCCTTTGCTTGCTTCCTTCACACTTCTGTGTTTTTTTCCTAAGACAGGTGTCAGGTTGGCTTAGTACATAGGTGGGAGGGGCTTTGGCTTTGCTCTGAGTTGGTTTTGGGAAGGGTGTGTACCTAGGACTGTACTTCCTCTTTTATAGTCTACAAACTATGCGTGAGTGGGACTTCTGAGGTAAATTTCCTTGTATTGATCTGTAGTTGTACAAAAATCTCATTCCCCGTGCCTAGTCCTTTGGTGGTGGGTCAGCTGGCTCTGGTATATGAGGTTGTACATAATCTTGCTCTGCCTCAGCAACCAACTGACTGGACAGGTAGTCTGCGGTTTCTGGTGCCTGTTTGGGATGGAGAAGAATAGCTTACCAAATCACATGTAGGACTTAGGCAATTATTTCAGATATGTTATTTAGACCTTGACATAACTGCATAACAACATTTATGAGCCCTGGTTATACAAGTGTTTATTAAATATGGTAATGAAGTCAGTATTTGTACCATAAACTCATCAGTTAATTCAAAATGTTTTTTGAACTGATTCCAAGTTAACTTGGCTTTACTTCCCTGTTGCATTGTCTGGATTATGAAGAAAATACTATTGTAGCATTGTATAGTTCAAATTATAATGCTTTTGCTCCTTAAGAATTTTATTTATACTTAAACATAATCACAATTGCAAAAAGATGATAGCAGAGAAGCTAAAGTTTTAAAAATACTTTTTCCATTTCTTGTTTTATCAGCCACTGACTATACAAACTATTTTGGGAACAATTTCGTGGGGCAGACAAGTGTTTTCATTGCACTTTAGGAAGCTGAGTTGCTCAACTTGTGAGAGAGATTTTGTGCTCATCTTTTGAGAGCACTTCTCTGGCAGGTGTTGTTAAAAGGGAGGAATGGAGCCTTTTCCTACCTTGTACATTAGTAATCAGAACCTTTCCACTTTGGAATCTTGGAAACTTGTGAATGGTCCAGATTAATGCAGCTGAAAAGGAAGTCTTTTAGTATTGTGTATTCTCGTCAGAGTTTGCATACTTGAAAGCTGTCCAAAGAACTTGCCTCATCTCTCTGCCTATAAGGAAGATCTATAACTGCTTGTTTGAGTCTTGTTGAAGAGAGAAATTAACTGCTCCACTGCTTATATTGGAATGAAGCATGCAGACCTGCAGTCCTTTCCAGATAAAACTGAACTTTGATTTTGAAAATGATGATATTGGGTCTGTAGAGCAAAGAAGAAAAACATATTTTGTCATTAAATAGAGAACCAGTGGGCAATTTAAATTGGCATGTCAAATGCAAATGAGATCTATTTGGAACGGGTGGCCTAGCAAAGAGCCTTAGTACAAAGCAGGCTGAGGGAGAGTTTGTAACACTACATGCTCTGGAAGAGAAAGTCTTTTAAATGGAAGCAGGAACAAGAGATGCACGTCTCTTCCTCCAGCAATCACAGTGCAGATCCCTTTCATTAAAGCAGGTCTGACCCTTTTCTTTTTGTCTCGCTAAAGCATGCTTAAACTTTAAGCTTATTTACTCATGGGTATGAGTGCAAAACCAAAGGACTGGACCACTGCAGCATGATGAGTTACTGTTGGTAGTTCACTGAAATGTTGAACTGGTACACACTTGCCTTTTACTGAGGCAGCTTCTCACTCATTACCATAGTGCAGGTGATGAACAGTAATTCATTGTTTTGGTGTGATTTGTTAATGTTTGGTAATGTGCCCATACTTGTAGCTGTGTTTTACCCTCATTTGCACAACTATCTTAAGCATGGTTTGAGTTTCAACTAATAACTTTTTAGCAAGAAAATTTCCCTTTATGTATACATGGCTTTCAGTCACAATATAAATAACTTGAGTCTCTTGATCTCTATCTAATAAACAGCCTGACAGTAGCGATTTTTTCGACAATTCAGAAGAAGTATACTACACTGCAAGATCTAACCTGGTATTTTTCAATTTATGACTTACTTTGTCAGTGTTAGTTTTGTCTTTGTTTTCCTTTTTCAAAGCTCATGTTTTGTTGTGTTGTTGTATCTGTGTTTTCATCTGTGTAAAAGCCATTCAATGTAAGGATTAGCGTATATATGTATTTCTGTAATGTGGGAAAGAATTTCTAGTATGTGTAGTATTGAAAGCGCTTAACCCGTATTTATGTTTAGTTGAACCACTTGTAGAAGGGGCTCAGTATTATGCGCTCATTCTAATTTCGTTGTTTAACTGCCTTACAATGCGTAACTTGTTAATTTTTTGGAGGGTGATTAAAAATAGAAGAAACATTCTCATCATATTTTTGTCTGGTAATTCCTTTAAATAGTCTCATGAAAGACTATAAAATTACATAAATGTGTCCAATTTCTCCAGATGGTAATTATATTACAGAAGGAATATACACTTAATATAAATAAAGTGGAGTCTTAAGTGTTTTCAATGGCATTTGGCATCATTTGTAGTCTGATACACTTCCCAAATTTTCTCTTACTGCACTGCTAAAAAATTTGGTTGTTATCATTGCAGTATAGAAATTATTCTAGAAAGTGAGTCTTCTTATTTCTGTGCTCTTTAGGCATGGTGTAGTTAGAAAAGTAATGCTTTTAAATCTTGAACATCTTCTTCTACTGTCGGGGAAAAGAAAGAAACATTCTGTATGAGATCATGGGCATTATTCTGCAAACTTGCTTTGATTTTTGAGATTTAATATAAGTTTACTGAGGGGAAAATGAAAAACTGGTTTGTTTGGGGAATGTCTTTTGTTTGTGATTTGTTGTGGAGTTTTTGTTTGGTTTGGCATCATTTGGCTTGGTGTGAGTTGAATCTGCCAATACCGTAGTTACTGAGTGCTTACATTGTCTTCCCCATTCTTGAAAGGAATTTCCTGTATTGCTCGAGTATGAAGATGTTTCACAAATAGTTTTGAGTTCCGTAGCTTAGATTTCTCTGTATACAATGGGATCACCTCCATCCTGTGCAATTGCTCTGGCTTTGGTAGTGTGGTTATGGTTATTCAGTTTGGTTTGCTTTTGGTTTCTTCTTCTGAGTTTAACACTTCTTATAATCTGTCTTTTTCAGGTTACTTTCCATGTTGTCACATAATCTTGCTAGCCTAGTATCTGTGGGTCCAAGAGATAAATGAGAACATGTCTCCTAACTGGATTGTCCTTTTCCATCTTTCTTTTGCCCCAATACACTCTTCTGTGTGCACTCTTTTGCCTTAGTGCAATCTTCTGTTCAGTACACTGTTGAAGAATTATTACTTTGATAAAGCTTGTAAAGTACACAAGCATGAGTGGGTTTTTAAAGCCAACCTACAGCACTTCTGTGTTTCAGTGTTTTCTTCACAGCTACAAGTGCTCATTGTGAATCAAAGAAGATAATTCTGATTTGGTGCTAATGCTTCACTGTGAGATTCTTCCAGTAAAATCTAATCCTTCTGGAAATTAGAAGAAACATCTACTAGTTGATTCATTCTTCTGTTGTGGACCAGGACAATACTAAACAAACTTTCTCTTGTATATGTGGTTGGTCTGTCCTAGCTCCAGGACTTTTCACTTGGCTGTGTTAAACTTTATGGGATTGTGTTGCCTACTCCTTCAGCTTGTTGAGGTTCCTCCGGCTGGCAGGCTACTTTTAATTTTCGGATGTTAGAGAGTGATATCATGATAATGTTGGCCAGCTACCTCAGCACCTTGGATGCATCCCACCTGGTTCTAGTCTGCATCATGCTCACTGATTTTTAACACTGTAGCCAGTAACTTTTTAACTTGTAGTAGGGGAAAAATTAAATCTTTGTGCTTTGGATATTGTTTAATTTAGCTTGGAGTGTTCAGCACACAGTGAAAAGTGTTGGATTTTACAGTTTTGGAAAGTGACAGAGGAGTTGATCAGAACTTGGATTTGATGTCTCAGGTTCCGACCTACAGTTGTGTTCAGTTATGAATTTAGCATTCATTTTAGTAAAGGATTCAGTAAGAGGTTTGCAATTATTGTGCAATCTTAACACTGTTGTGTTTGTCAGATGTATTTATACATTTGGTCCTATTTAAATAATTTGGTTGTGGTTGTTTTTTGTTTTGGGTTATAAATATGTTCTGGGTTTAATAATGTGTAATAGTTTCTGGTAATGATTAGTTTTAGGAACGCAAAAATGTTTCAGCATAGCTATTCTGTGTTAATGAATTACTTGTAGCAGAAGAACTAAAACATTGGTAGGGAAAGATTAAATTAGAGGCTGACATAGAGGATAGAATACTTTGCCCAGTAGCCTTTTTCTTTGGTTTAAGTAATTTTTCTTCTCACCACACATGCATACGTATTTTGTTCCTTTGTTACAAGCCATGAAGACTCCTGTCCTACTTAGTTGCAGTATATTTCTAGAGTTAAGTTAGCCGTCAACACTGAATTTCAGAGAGAATCTTCATACTTTATTCACATTTAGATAATAAAGTGATGCATGGTTCTTATGATCAGAAGAAAATAATTGGAAATGGGGGAAAAGTACTTAAGGGTTGAGATATTCCTTCCCTACACGTTTTGAGTATTTTCTGCCTTTTAAAAGTAATTGAGAAAACGAGATGTTCAATTTTATTGCTAAGAGGCAGTTTAAAAATGTTGTGTACAGTTGCCTATTGCATTGAGGCCTTACCATATCTAGTTATATAGTGTTCAGTATATGGGTATGAAATAGTGCTGTTTGTGCCAAGTAGACATTAATAGACAAAATGCATAGAGAAATGATATAATGAAAAACTTGAGGGGAAAAAAAAAAGACCAAATCAAACCTGAAAGGAAGAGGGGAACAGTGGTTGTGTAGCAGTAACACACAGTAAAACCTGTCAGTCATCAGGGAAGAATTATATTTAGCAAATATTATATTTTTAAAAATAAACATGTAACTTGCTATTTCTGATGTGTCAGGCTGTCCAAAGAAACTCAAGAATGCACTTTTAATTGAAATAAAGGGATTAAAAGTATAGCATATGCATTAGGTTAATTTTAGAAAGAGCCTAATATTACATCCTCTTTTATGAGGCAGTCTGTTAGGAATGGTTTAATCATTTTATGGAGAAATAGAGATGTGTATGTGCCTTCTTGTTTGATAAGTTAGTAGTCCAAAGGTGAGTTATATTCTTTGAAATTCAGAGTTACTTCCTCAGCAGTTTCTGGTTATAAAGTCTTAATTTTGTCACTTCAAATGATCTTGTTTCTCACAAGATGTCAGGAACAGCAGGTCTAGGAAGTAGCTGTGAATTGCTGGTTCACTGTATACATTCAGCTTTGGGTTGGTTTTTTTTTGTTGTTGTTTTGGGTTTTTTTTTTTTGAAGGACTGAATACCTAAAAATAGACTTTGAGTACAGCTCAGCCGTACAGAGCATATTAGGAGCATAAGACTGTCAAAAGTACAGTAACAATTCATCATAAAATTCTGCAGAAAAAGCAGGTTTTAAAACTTACACTGTAGAAGGTGGTGTAGATTTGATCATTCCTGGGGAATTTGTTTCATGGCATGGCCTTGCCACCAGATTTGTCTTTGAGAAAATCTCTATGCTGTTTTTAGTCATTGATTGCTTTGCAGATACGGTTTATCTGAAGGTGCGATTTGCCTTTCTACACGAGTTCTTCATTTAATGTTACCCAGGTTGTTGAGAAGAGCTGGTAATTATTCTCTGTATTACCTTTTTTCCAAAGTGATTATTGCCAGCAAATAGCACTGTCTTGTAGATACTTGTGCTGGTTCAGGAATAGGTCATTGATAACCTTAGGCTGAAAGTGAATAATCTGGGTTGCATCTTTGATTTAACACCAAGATTTACTGACCTCTTCTCATTCTGACTGGCTGTAATCTTGAGATTCTCTTGGAAAATATCTGTCTAGTCACTCAGATTTGTTCAGTGTTGATGTTGTCTCATCTAAAGTGTTTTAGTTAACTCATCAGCATTGTATGTATGTTAAACATTAATGTAGGTTCATAGAGTTGTTGGGTTACTTTAGGTATGCAGGTCAGGTAACAGCTTTCTATTAAGGCAGTTATTGCATCATGTAGTAATTAATGTTAATCTGTTCTTCCCAGTGGGAATCCGTAACTGGTAAGATTTCTGTTTTGTTGAAAAATACCTTTATGTTTGGCTTTAAAAAAATCTAGTTATATTGGTGATTCTGATAAAGTATAATAGCACACTGGAGGCTTTGCAGGATGCATGCAGTATTTAGTGATGGGGTTTGTATCAAATATGTAGCTAGAAGATTTATAAAATGATACAGTTATATTTGGAGTAGAAGGAATTTCCCTAGCAATGGATTACTTCACCACATTTGGCATGAAAACCAGCAGTATTTAAAGGACTTTGAAAAACACTAACAAGCTACTTAAGGCAAAAAAAATTCATATCCAGTTAGAGTCATAGTCAAATAAATGCTAATAGCACAGTAGCAAATTGAATCAAAACAAAGCTTTTGTCCTTTTAAAGCATTTAAAGATAAGTAATCCTGGCAGATGTCATTTTTCATAAAGAAAATCCCAGTAAGGCATAAAAAGTCTGACAGATGAAGGCTCTTTACATTTTGTGAAGGGTTTCTTACTTTCTCTTATTTCTTTTTGTCATTGTTGTACAGTATATATAGATGTACGTTGCACAGTGTGCAGATGAAAACATAACAGACATTTTAGGCTCTGCCCAGTGTAAGATTTTAATTTCTCACTTTGATTAATGTGATTTTGCAACATATAGAACATATAGACCTTGTCACTTCAAGGTGAAAATCTCAGATTTAGTTATTCTGATAGGGGATAATTTTTCTCGACAGACTCCCAGTCTTTGTTGGGGTATCCTCTTACACAAAACCTGTTTAACCTCCTTGTCTGTGAGTCTGGTGACATCTTATGATTCCAGTCTTGTTTTCTGGTCCTGAATCCTCAAAATAGCTGTGCTTACATGTGGAAGTTTTTGAGATTGCGTACAAGTAATACAAGTACTTACAGTAAAGAAAGTTAAATTTGTGTTTCTTTGTGGTGGTGAGGACCTGCAGAAGAGAATTAACTGCCTAAGGTGACAGGTATTGGGGGTGATAGAGACTGCAGTTGCAGATAGGCTTCTTGAGGGAAGGAGACTTGTTTGGAGCAGGAGTAGAGAACTTGTTTGGGGCATAGGAGGAGGATGAACTGGGACAAAGGGAGGTAAGGATAGCAGGAGGGATCAAAAATATCCATGACTGAGGGCTGACCCCTGCCACCTGCTACCTCTCAGAGCCCTGCATGTGTTCCTGGAGAGGAGTGAGCTTTCTTCCCTACCAGCACATCACTTGCAAGCTGTTCTTTTCTGTCACCTAACTTTCTAGCTCCACTGACAGATGCCTAGAGGGAAAGTCGGGTGGTCCTTGTGAGTCAGACCCATAGAAGTGGATGGGGAAGGGAGGTTGTTTTATTCTGGAAGAAAGATGTTTAATAAAGTTGGTACAAGCATTGAGAAGTCAGTCTCTGTGGTTCAGGAAATGCCAGCATGGGGTTTGCCTTTGCAATTTTTATTCAACCCTCTGATCTGTGTATTCTTTTACATCATGTAATTATCAGTTACACGCAGTTTTTTTCCACAATCTCACTTGTCTTGGAAAAATGTGGAAAGTCACTGAAGCGATGAAATGCTACTGACAGCTGCGGTAGAAACACCCATGTGGAAACTACTACTTAGCTTTACAGAGCAGAATTGAGGATGCAGTAAACAACCCGGAACTCCTTGCTGAGCAGAAAACAATACACATGGCTTTGTGTTAAAGTGGTTGCCCTTTAGTCTGGAACTGAAAGCTGCGGTGGTTTCTGCTTTGTCAGCTTGGGGCACTGGCAAATCTAGTGTGAGACTTTTCCTCTGTTTTTAAGAAATGCCCTTTTAAAAGGCTCCATGAGTAGTTGTCATCTAACCCAAACTTATTAGTCTTATAGCTTGGATATCTGGGCATCTTTCTGAAGTAAAGCATACTTTTGATACCGGCTGCAGCTGAAAGAAGCCTGTTCAACAGAAGATGTTGGAGACCTTTAAAATGTTTCCTGGAAAGGAGCAGTGTTGCTCCATTATCACTAACTTAGTTGCTCAATAGTTCATTTCTCCTTGTGAATATACTCAGTATTTTGGGAGCAAATTTATGCCCAGATTTTTCTTCTTGTGATCCACCTGAACAAAAAAATACTCTTTAATCATGGCAGTATCCTTCTGGCAGATGCAGATTTGATGGTGCTTCAGTATGGTCCCTGTATTTCCATTAATGCATTAAATTTGTATGCCATATGTCTGTTGAATTGCCACTTCTTTAAGTAGGCCGTGCTCCATGATTGAGTGCTTGACTTTGCTGTTGGTACTGCATTTCTATTTTTGATACAAAAGGTGATCCTAAAGTATACATGAGAGCATATATAATTATCCTTAAAATACGTACTCCTATAACTGGAGCTATAAAAACCACTTTTACTGTCCTCTCTGCTTATTTGTTTAACGTCCCCATGTGCTAAAGGCATTTCAGGCTCCCTTCCAGAACTACTCTACATCTGAAATGAATACTACAATGTGCCAATGAGGGATGGCAGAGTTCTCTACAGGGTCTGGTAGATCACAAAGTCTGTTTGATTCAGGGCTTGTCGTGGAATTTTTTCCTGTGGTTTTGTTAAAATCATAGGATAGTTAGGATTGGAAAGGACCTTAAGATCATCTAGTTCCAACCTCCCTGCCATGGGCAGGGACATCCCACACTAAACCATGTCACCCAAGGCTCTGTCCAACCTGGCCTTAAACACTGCCAGGGATGGAGCATTCACAGCTTCCCCGGGCAACCCATTCCAGTGCCTCACCACCCTAACAGTAAAAAACTTCCTCCTTATATCCAGTCTAAACTTCCCCTGTTTAAGTTTGAACCCGTTACTCCTTGTCCTATCACTACAGTCCCTAATGAGGAGTCCCTCCCCAGCATCCTTATAGGCCCCCTTCAGATACTGGAAGGCTGCTATGAGGTCTCCATGCAGC
>JANHGB010033465.1:0-15105 GCA_026283785.1 Coracopsis vasa
AGGAAGTTCTTTACTGTGAGGGTGGTGAGGCACTGGAATGTGTTGCCCAGGGAAGTTGTGAATGCTCCATCCCTGGCGGCATTCAAGGCCAAGTTGGACAGAGCCTTGGGTGGTATGGTTTAGTGTGAGGTGTCCCTGCTGATGGCAGGGTGGGTGGAACTAGATGATCTTAAGGTCCTTTCCAACCCTAACTATTCTATGATTCTATGATTCTATAACACATCTACTTTGCTGGGTTTTTCGACTATGAAAGAAAAAGGTGAAATATATATACCTCAACTTTTTGTTCATTTGTTTGTTTTTATTAAATTTTTTGTTCATTGTTTTTTTGGTTATGGTTTTTGTTTGTTTGTTTGTTTGTTTAGTGGTTTGTGTATTTTTAATTTATTTATTTTAATGGGTTTTGTTGGGGGTTTTTTGGTGTTTGTTTTTGGTTGTTTTTTTTTTGTTTGTTTTTTTTAGTCCTGGACTGTATCAGGATCTGTGAGCTTCACAGAGAAATTATTTCGGTCATCATGCTTGAATTTTTCTTCCTACTTCTCTTTCTGTTACAGGTCATTAAAATCTGTGTGTGCATAATATAGAGGTCACTTTTGTGCTGGAAGACCTAAACCAACTTTCATACTCTTGCTGGTTGCTATTTGATATTTTATATTGAGGAGAAGTGATAGAGAAGAAGAAGAGGAAGGAGAACATAGCAAGACTTTGCTACACAGCCCATGTTGCTCTTTTTAAAAAAGGAAATATGAAATTATAAATGCCAAATCACACAACAGAGTTTGTAGCTGAGAATAGATGGGGAAAACATGAACTGAATTACAGTCAAGCTTGTTGATAAGCAATGAAGGCTGTCTGGTAAAGCATACTAACTTTGTTAATATTGTGTGTATGCTGTGTTAGGGGAAGAAGCTCTTCATGGGAAAGGTTTACAATAAAATCTGACGGAGTAACAAAATATGAAAGCATACTCTGGAGAAGGGAAATGCAAAAATCCTTTTTTTAACATTGGAAATCAATTATTACAACTAATTTTCAGTTATGTTATTTAATCAGTTAAAACATACCTATTTTGTTGCTTTTTAAGGTATTTTGAAAACGCAGGATGACCTGGAATAGAGTTTTTAAAGTGAAATTACTGCATTCATAGCTGTTTTGACCTTCCTTGTTTCAACTAGAAAATGCAAGGGCTTTCAGTTGGGTCACGCTATTTTATTTCCCTGTTTTGTCTTAAATCTTTTATTTCTCTCTTTCTCTCTCCATCTCTTATTGTTGTATCACTGAAAAAAGTGGTGGAAAGAATAGCTTCTTTTTTAGGGGTATATTGGCTAGGGAGCACAGTTTTGAGAAAGAGTCACGTGGAGAACATCATAGACTTTATTCGTCAGTGTCAAACTAAAATGAATAACACCATACAGAAACCTGTCCGAAGTGCTGGTGGTAAAGAAAGTCTGACAGATCATGACAAAAAGTTTCTTGCTTCTGTTTGTTGTTATTGTTGTTGCTGGGTTTGTTCTTTTTTTGGTTTAGTTTTGAGATTTTTTTGTAACCAAGAACACTTAGTTGCTTTTCCTTGCCATTGTTAAGGGTTTAATGTAGCACTTTGGGAATTACTTGTAATCATATTTTCTAGAGCACATTTGATTTCACACATCACTGTGTTTCATTTGTAACTATAAATTCAAGCCAGTGTGGGAAATCAAGAAGAAATATTCTGACTTTAATTCCAAATTTTAGAAAGGGATTAAGGGTTTGTCAGAGATGATATCTGAGCTGTACTTGGGCAGTAAAATGGGGTATGTCTCTCAGGAGATTATACAGGACTTGTTTTTATTGCTGTTTCAATAAGTGCAACATGTACGGGGGCTAATGGTGTCATACATTGGAAAGTATTTGCTGGCGGCAGCTGTTAATTTACTCAGCAGACACAAAGAAGAACTAAATGCAATGAGAGAAATCAAGTTGGCAGTAGCGCTCCTGAATCCTGAAATACGTTATGTAGAGTAAATGCACAGAATGTTAAGTTTATGACTGCAACATAATCTAGTTTTTAAAGGTTCATGTGATTTTACAAGATTAATGAGTCTTTTTCTCTTCACTGTGTAAGAAAAACCTGTATATAATTTAGTAGTAGGTCAACAGATGAACTTGGAAATATCTTCTGTACTACAGATGGAATACCTAATTCCATCTAATTAACAGCAACAGCCAGTAAGTGGAATGGAAAAGAAGGTATCCTTTAAAGATGTCTAGTTTATATACTCAGAAATTTCAGTCTACACCCTTCTTGCCTCCTTTTCTGTGTTTGCTATTTATATATTTTTTTCTTTTTTTTACCTCTTTAGTAGCAGTAGATAATGTAGCTGATGTTGCACTACATTTAATTCAGCATGGAAATATTCAGAGCATGACTGAGAAGACGTTCTTAAGAAGTGTTCTCTTACATGGAGAAGATTTTTCAAAGACAGTTTAACACAAAAATGTGTGACCAACTTTATTAGTATTTTCAACTTCATCTAGGTGAGTTCTTGGTTAACAGATGAGGGAAACCAAGATGAAGATCTGGAAAATGGTCTGACAAACTTGAAATAGCTCTCTGTTCTTTGCAGTTGAGAAAATCATCTCAGGTTTCTCCACCTGTGCTCACCTAAAGACTGATCATGTCATGCAATGACACTCAGGAAGATGTCAGGGTCTGATGATAAGATCCTGGTATGAATTGGTCAGGCATAAGCTTAAGCTTGCTTCTCTCATCTGAAGCAAATGCTGTAACCCCAAAGACATTAGTTTTAAGAAAGTAAATCATATGTTTTCATGTCAACCTTGCTTTACAACATCTTTCATCTATTTCCATGTGAAATGTAGACATTCCTGAAATTGTGAAGATTTTCAAGGAACAGACAAAGGATTTCTAGCTCCACTAGATTTTTCACAATCAGCTAGGCTAAGTATAACTAAAAAGCTGCTTCCTGAAAACCAAGACTAGAAAACTGGATTGGCAGGAGGTTAAATGTGTAGAATGTTTAGTTAGGTAGTAGGAAAAATATCTTTGCACAATAGTGTTCTATTCAAACATTTAAATATTTTAAAGCTGCTCTTCCATTTCTGAGGTGTAATGACTGATCTTTGCTCTTGTTGAAAAGTGATGACTACATTTATGAGATATGAAGTTTTTCTTTTTTTTAGCTTATAAAATAATTTCACATTCAAGCATTTTCTACACTTGAGAAAGTTCTATAATTCATATGTAATTATGACTATGCTTTATGTGTTCAGAAGTTCTGTATAGCATTTCTTCAACTTTCTTGAGCTTTCTTCAACATAGTGAAGATTAAAAAAAATGGTATTTTTGACATAACTGTATAAAAGATAATGATGCTGTTTCACAACATCTGTGAGATTTCAGAATTTGTTTGCATGCCATACTGGAAGTGAACAGAGAGTCCTCTGAATTTGAAGAAGTCTTCACTGGGAAAAAAAAAAAAAAAGAAAAAAAAAAAAGAAGAAAATAATGCTGCATCTCTGGAAAACTTTTTAACACCTATGAAATAAATTTTCACTGGACATTTTCTAATCAACAGTAGTACTAAATTCAAATTAAATCCATGTAGAGGAGAGTCACATGCAGCGCCTTGAACTATAGTAGGGGCCATTGTCTGTAGCTGTTGGGTTTTGTTGTTGTTTTGTGTGCAAATTATTCTGTTCTGTCTCCTGTCAGAAGAGTCCTCATGCTTGTGAAAATTTTAGACTTTTTGATCTGTGTCAATAAGCTGATTTTTGGATTGATTGAATTTACTTGTCTGCTGTAGCAGACTTGTGAGTCCCACAGGACATTAAAGTGATGATGAAGTGTCAACTAAATTGGCCTTTGCCCAGTATTATGCCTCAAATAAAAAGTGGGAGAAAAAACAAATAAAGAGTTTGGGTAGTGGTTTATGACAACTTCCTCTGCATCAGGAAATAACTCCACAGAATTATTTCACTGAAATCATTAATCTTTGAGCCATGAAACATGATCTTTCCCTTTCAAGAACTTCAAAGTTAATGCAGTGTCTGAAGAAGAAATGACAACTATCAGTGGTGAACTTCCTATGCTCATCACATCATAAGGACAAGTGGAATGCCATTCATAGTTATTGCTGTTGGTAGGGGAGAAAAAATATTAGGAAAGCTTATATTTTGTTCAGAAAGCAGAAATATTTCATGATGTGTTGGATGGAGGAAAGCAGTGGAGACTTGCAAGGTTAGTTTTAAATTTGCTATCAATCAGTATGGTATGTAGTAGGACATGGGTTCTCATCAGATTGCTTATATTAATATAGGCAGTGCTTACCGTTACTATTGTAATAGGATAAATATTGCTTTGAGTGGTAAACTGCATGATTAGAAAGACACAGTTTATAATCATGCCTAGCTGGATGATCATGTTTTCTGCTTGATGGGCTTCAAGAAGACAACTGGTTGAGGTTAAAGAGATTTCAGAGTGTGAATGGGTAATTAAGACAGTTTGCCATCTGCCAAGCAGGAAAAAGAACAATCAAAATAGAATCATATACTCCAGTGGGGTAGCATAGTAATAGCTGTCAGCAATTATACCTGTTGTCCCAGTAATTACTATTTCATTAGGCTCAAGCCTAAAATGATTCCTTTGCTTGTGTAGAGAAGTGTGGCTTCTGAGTACAGCAATCTCCATGGTACATGTGGACATACATTTATCACACACAAGAAAAAGGATGTTACATAGAGGAATATTTTATTAGATTTTATTAGTTTTTTTCAGAAGCTGGTCTATATCTGTACCTTTAGTTGGTCATTTTATTTATGTTAAGATATTCCTAAGCAGTTTTAAAAGCAGTCATAAAAGGTAACATTTAAAATTAAGGTCAGCTTGATTAATATTCAACCCTGATAGATTTGTAGTTTGACCCAGAACCATGTACAATATCCAAAATGTGAACTCATTGAGCACTTTAGGAACTGAGACTTTTACACCAGATATAAGCCAGACTGTACTGTGCATCATTAGCAGAGGAAGTTTTTTCTGTGTCACGATTTAAGTTTCAATTTTATTGAAGATGGAAAGTCAGAAAAAGCCTGCACAGTGCAAACTTATACATGTTGAAAAAAAAGGAAATGCTCCAAGAAATTTACTGAAGTTGGGGCTTCTGAGAGATTGGTGGTTTTACAAATCTAACGCAATCTTCAACCCCATTGCACCAGATAATCACAACTGCCATTGCTGAAAAAAAGCAGCTATCAAGGAATCATCGTCTCTCCAGATGAGAGATTTGGGACAAGCTTCAGGTACACCTGAGTATGGCTACAGGGGTAATAACTACTGCTTATTCTTCTTGCACAGTCTCTCTCTATCAGATAGCGTAAGAGGGAAGGAGGTGGACACTGACTCTGTGCATAAGTTTTGGTGTTGTGTTTAAATTGCCTTATGGTGCACTATGAAAGTTAGATATCTTGACATGCTGTAATATAGTAGATTACATGGAAGGCAATATAATGCAACATGATATATCATTAGTCTGTTGTACCAGGTTAAAAAATATAAAATAAAAACAAACTTCTACCTTCACTGAATAAATGATCTTTGGATAAAAATTCAGCAGATTACCCACAATTTCACCAACTGGATGTCTCTGATGCAAAAATTAATGACTGTGGCTTTTGATCATGTTTTACAAGTATTCTGGCAGGTACAAATAGTTCCTACCCAACACTAAATGTGGGTTGTGGAAAATAATCCTTTTTCAGGCCAACTATCATCCATACTCCTCAAGAAAGAAGTGGTTTGTGAAAGCTTTGTTTTGTTTTGCTTTGCTTGTTTATTTTGTTTTTGGTTTTTTTGTTTGCTTGTTTTTTACAGGTGCACAGGTAATACAACAATATTGAATAAGTACTTGTCAAGGCATCTATCATATAAATATTAAATATTAGATGCTAATGAAGATTTTGAAGGAAGCATTAAAGTTAAACCTACACTTCATACTTTGTTGTTGTTGCTTTCAGATTCCATTCCAAATCTTGGTTGACAGAACCTGTCATTACTGGTGTTCAATAAACATAATTTGAGGTTGTCATATAAAAGGTCATGAACCATCTTCTACATTACAGAAAACCAGGAATCTTTCTTCTTTCAAATGGTAGATAAACTCTTCGCTAGCTTGTGAATGGATGGCAGGCTCCCCCAGTTCACAGTATATAACACGCAAAACTGTTTGGTTATAAATGATAAAATCATTTGAATGACTGACAACACTAAACCCATTCTGTGCCAAAAATATATACATAACTTAAGGGGCATAGAAGGCTCCCCCTTTCTCAGGCGTAGAAACTGTATGTGTTTGTATATTTGCAGGGTAGCGGAGGGAGGATGTCCATTTAATTTTAACATGGAAAATGTCTATTAAAATATTTAAGACTATCAAACCTTTTATTCCCAAAGGTGTTCTTAGGATTCATATACTTCTAGTCTCTTCAAGTGGATAGAAAGTAAAGGGGAAGAGAAAGAAGTAGAACCAGTTAGAGCCAGGAGAGAACAACCTGTTTTGACCTGCTGTTTGAACACACTGAACTTCCTTCCTTCCCTATAGATCAATTTTATTAGTAAATTCCTATGTGATATTTGAACCAGATATCATTCAGAGGGCATATCCAATGAAAACTTTTAAGCACTGACTGCTCACATTTGTGGGTCCCGTAAAGTGAACTCACAACTCCAAAACCACTGTTCCCATATTAGAGCTAGGAACTGATCTCACAGGTATGACTAATTCTTTTCAGGATTAGTAGTGCAAAAATATCTGCTCATAAACTTAGTTTACTTATTTTTCCCTTTTATACTACTTATGTAGTATTTCAATATAGAATCATAGAATAAAATCATAGAAAAATTAGGGTTGGAAGTTCATCTAGTTCCAACCCCCCTGCTATGAGCAGGGACACCTCCCACTAGAATGGGTTGCTCAAGGCCCTGTCCAACCTGGCCTTCAACACTTCCAGGGATGAAGCATTCACAACTTCCTTGGGCAGGCTGCTTCAGTGTCTCACCACTTTCATAGTGAAGAATTTCTTCTTTATATCCAACCTAAATCTTCCCTGTTTAAGTTTGAACTTATTCTTTTCTATGCCCCTTAAGTAATGTATATATCTTTTGGCACAGAATGAGTTTAATGTCAGTCATTCAGATGATTTTATCATTTATAACCAAACAGTTTTGCCTCTTTATAAAATTCTACAAAAAATAAAGGTTCTACATTAAATTAGGTATGTATATTTTTCATAGGTTTTATAAGTCAGTTTTGTGGCACTGATTATGCTAGTCCATTTTTCCCTGCTTAATGAAACCTAAGACTTTGTTCTTTTTCTTTTTCACATTTATTTCAGTTACATCATGCAGATTAATTGCTATTGCTAATTAGTGCAGATTTAGTTTCATTTTTATTGGTTCATATCTCTTCTGTTTCAATGCATATGAATAATTCTTGCAGCCAGCTTTAATAGTTCTGCAATGCAAAAATGCAGGCTTGGTCCACCACAACAAGTTTCAGATATCTTTCCCTCAGTCATTAAGGAGGTGAGGTAAATCTGTGGAAATGGTTCTAACATTACAATTATTATTATTATTATCATTATTATCAATATTATTATTAATATTATTATTAAAGTAGTGTATTCATTCATATTAACTACCAAATGAATGAAAAGACACTGAAGATCTGTGAGGTTCATCCTGCAGAGTGTTGGCTGAGATAGGCTGTGTTTAGTTTGCTGTAGGATGGGAAGGATACGACTGCTCCCAGGTCTGAGGCACTGTTGCAGCTACCCTTCATGAAGCAGCCTCATACAATGGTCTTCCAGTCACCACGACTTTGCTGGCTTCTGCTACCAGCAATCAAATGCAGGCAGATATTGGGAAGTAGACACAGGAAGTACTTCATAATAGTTATGATTGCTTCTGTTTTTTCCCATTTTTTTAATCCTTACATCTATATTGTCAATACCAGCTTTTGGCAATTGTGATTCCTGGGCACTTGACATCAGATTTTTATCTCATGAATTTAGCTTGAACCCTGTTGATGTGATATCCTTTGTACTTAAGAAGATGGAATATCATTAGGAAAAT
The DNA here is from genome assembly GCA_026283785.1 of Coracopsis vasa. Lineage (NCBI taxonomy): Eukaryota > Metazoa > Chordata > Aves > Psittaciformes > Psittacidae > Coracopsis > Coracopsis vasa. Next base: position 8,132 of record JANHGB010033465.1, read on the forward strand.
ACTGTGCCAAACAAGTAACTGTTTGACTACTGTCACTGTAGTAAATCGCTATCTATATTTTTCAATAATTCACAATGACCTGTTTTATTTTCTTTTACAACAACCAGATTATCCATGCATGTTTTATATTACATTTGCATATTCAATATCACATGTCAAAATACTTTGCCAAATTATTTCTGCAAGGGATTTCTAACTTTTCACGAGTTTGTGATCTAGTCATTATCGAGTGGCCACTGCCTCAACATTCAGCTATTGACAGGACACAAAGCACATGGTGCAGTTCTGCTCTGATGGAATTGGGCATCATTATCAGAACCAGCAAAATAATACTTGTACACCTGAATTTCTTTGTTTTCAGAAATGTGTGTTTGTGCAGAGGAAATTAGTGTAAGAAACGGTAGTGTGAGCCCTTATGGAAGAGAAAGGTGATTTCATTATGTAAAATATCTAGGAAAATTGATTTTATCCACTCATACTCCCACACCCACAAACACTAGTGAAATGATTAGTGGTGGGCTTGGCAGTCCTGGGGTAAAGGTTGGACTTGATGATCTCAAAGGTTTTTTACAACCTATGTAAATCCAACTGTCGTAGACAGTATCACTTGTGAACAACACATGACAAGAAATGTCGGCTGCCAAGCCCTCAATATGCCTCCTATTTTTCTCTTGATTGGGGATGAAAACCTATTTTTATTTTGCAGGTATTATATAACCTCTAAGATAAACGTTTTACTACAGTGTGGTCCTTTTGTCTCAGAATTTTTCTTCTCTCATTTTCCACAGATTTTTATCTCTCTGCTTCCTATTATGGCATAGATATACAATGTGCACACAGGAAACCTGTTCTCAGAGCTCGTGTCAGGGCTGTCAGCAGCCACCAAACATATGTAAAAGCTTTGTTAAAGCATTTGTTAAAGGTCCAGCCCACTGCCATAGTTCTTAATTTCACTTTTTCTGATTCTTGCTCCTGTTTCAGCTGTTTAATTTTCTTCAAGTTTGGTTTGATAACTGCTCTAAATTTACCTTGTACAGATCTGCTAGCATGAACCTGAATTCAGGTAGTGCTCTTGCCTGACCACCTTAGAATATGTCTGTAGATTCTATACGACTCAGACCCTGTCTTGAATTCTGACTGAGTTCTTATCATTAGTCATTATTACCTGGCTGTTTCTAGATTCAGCTCACACTGACTTAATTCTAGGTTTCAGACTGAATTCCACCAAGTCCAGAGGGTTGCTTCCACTTCAATTATAAAATATGTTATTACATTTGGTCCTTCTTGCTTGGATTATTTGATTCCAAAAAGGAAATTAACTGGCTTTCCTGAGTTGAGTATAAAGATGGAGCAAGTACCCATTATAAAAAGCAAAAACGTAACTAGCATTTGAAGTTCCACTGAAGAATATTGTTCATTATATAAAGTTGCGATCTTAGTAGGCTTCATTTCATTTCATGTTTCTTCTTGTTATTACTAGTGGTTTCGATTCTTCTTTTTGCAGGAGGTGGAATTCCTACTGGAATATTATGTTTGTTTCATCATCACATTATTAAAAAGCTCACACTTTCTTGAATTCAACCTTGTAAAACCTCTATGAAGTAGCATGAATGTTATTATCTTCGCTTAACAGATAAGAAATTGAGACATATAAATCAGCTTATGAATTTGCGAAGCTATCAGGAACAGAACTGATATCACATTAGACACAAGACCCTGTCACCAGAAGTTCATTCCTCTTTGGAAATTAAATTAGTTGGAGTAACAAGGGTCTGCAGTCTTTCCTGTTTCTAAATATTGATGATGGAGAAAAGCTTGATTTGCGTATACACTTATTCTTCAGTCTTCCCACTTACCAGTTTTACCTGAAACACAGTCTGAGTGGGTCAGATGAACCCTTACTAGGGAAAAGTGACTCCTGTAATATAGCCTGGTTTAGTTCCATTTCTATAGCTAATCCTTTGTTTCTTGGGGCAACAATACCTATTTGATCAACAGAGAGAGGTGAGAAACCTAGTCATGATACACTAACTACATGAGTATTAGGGTGGGTATACCAGAAAAAGAGGAAAGAAACACAAGGGAAGTAAAGGGTAACACATAAATTGATGAAGCACTAGCAATTAAGAGTAACCGAAGAAGTAATTTTTTGCCTTTAAGAAGAGTGATAGCTCCATGGGATAAGTATTCATGTAAATTGTAGGTTGCTCAAATATTACAGTGGTATAAAACTGTAAACCAAAGAAAATACTTCATATGTAGCCTCAGTTTTGATGCAGCTCAGAAATCCTCCTGAATCTAATTTCACCTTTTTTAGTCTTCTCATTTTGGAAGCATCCTTTTTCTAATGTAGGCTGTTCTTTGACACATGGAAAAGCTATAGTCTAAGTGTCTAGGTATAATTCAGTTTTTCCTTGGCTTATGCTTATCTTAACAATATCACAGTTGACAGTTTTCCTTTCTGTGATTTATACCTGTGTTTTAGGCTTTTTATTATACCATGGTGTGAGGTTGGTGACAGAGTCAGGCTAAATGAGTTTCACACAGCTTTCATATCTGGAAGCCTATTTTCTGCTCTGCTTATTTATTTATTTATTTATTTATTTATTCCCTGCTAAGGCCCAGGCTTCTTTATTTCTTTTGTAGATAACAGAATGAACATCTTCAGCATCAGCACTATATTTCCTCTCCCAGCCTACCAGCCTCCTCTCTCACCTTTCGTCAGACTCTTAACGTTAAAACAAAACTGAATTCTTATTTTATCATATCCAATTAATTTATTCTATGTTTAATTTTTTATGTGCATGTGTAATTTCCTCACAAGAAAGATACTTAAATCAAATGGTCTTTTTTAAGCAAATAATAATAATTTTAAAATTATGTAAGACAAGAAAGCCTCTACATACTGTGTTTGAATAGACTACTATGGTGAAGGAGAACATGTGTGGTGGTAGGTGGGTGCTGGAACATTTGAGTCCTAACCTTGCATAAGCACTTGCTACAGATGTGTGACAAAGCCTGATCTGCTTTCAGGTTTGTGGAAGAATTTGTAGCCAGGTTCCCTAGTTTTCTTGTGAAACTGCTAAAATTATCTGGGATCTTCACTAATGTAGGTCATGTCCCTTCATTTTCCCATAAGCTTAAACCAAGCTTTAATTTTCACAAAGTTCTTATTTACTTTTCTTTTTTCCTGTGGGCTGCTTTCTTTCCATCTGCAACATTTTCTAACATTCTCTTTACTTTGGCAGACAGGCAGAGCTCTTGCTGTATGTGTATCTGCTTTTGAAAAACTTTCTGGTGTAGAATTAGCACAAGGATGAAATTAAGTATGTGCTCAGCATGCATCCTGGAGGCAAAAGCAAAACTGTTGGTGTTTTAGGCCACTATTGTACCTCAGTTTGAAATCTAAAGATCATTTCAGCTAAGGCTGAAATTGTCAAGCACTTAGAGTGCTCCAAGGAGTAACTTCACAATCTCACCCTTGCTTTATATCTGTACCATACCTGGATTCCAGAATAAGGTAGAGGAAGGGTAGCATCCACTCTTGTAAGGGCTAACACTGTCCAAAGTAGATTGACCTTAACCTCGTCACACAGTGACTAACCCTTGGTTTTCTCTGAGATCCCCACTGAGGGACCAGACACAAGTGGGGAACTTAAGTTGTCTGGCAGGCTAGGCATATCCTGTGTTTAGATTTGACATATTTAAAGTATGACACAGCCATTGTTTAAACAAATAAGGTCACATCATTTTACACCATGTTAAAATATGGTAGAGTGTGCCAAATTATCCCACTGAGACTGAGCTGTGACTGTACTGTTCTGTGCAAAATATGTTAACTTTTCTTGTATTTTGCTTTGCAAGGGACTTTCACTTTGTGGGTATAGTTGGTGTAAATCTACTCATTCTAGCATTTAATTTGGTCAGAGCCAATATATTCTGTAGACAGTCTGTGTTAGAGCTTAATTCTTGTAATTATTTAGAGTAGTTTAATTCATTGCAGGCAACGTGTGCAAGTCATGTAGTTAATCTGTTTACAGCTCTCAGTGCAGTCTATACAAATCACACATCACATTTTAATTACATTGTCAGTCTGCATCGCATACAGTTTGTGAAAATCTCAAGGTTATTTAAGTCTTAGCTAATGATGGTAAAAACCTGTGTGCTTCTTATGCCTGGACACAAGAAACTCAGTCTCACCTAATGTGTTAGGAAATGTACTGGGTTTTTTTTTCACATAGGCAAATTAAATAGGACATTATCATTAGAAAGCAATGCTCCCCAACTGTGAATACAAATTTCATAGCTGCAAGGACCAAAGGTTCACATGTCTAAAAATAATTTTGGAAATGTATGCTGAGAAGGTGACTGCTGCTGACAGAATCTTTCTTGACGCTATACAGTAGAGGCCAAAATCTAAAGGCTAAATTTGAACATCATGAGCCAATCCATGTGGTAGTTCTGTGAAGTACACACAGGTCTCAGTGTCCGAAAGGTTTATAGAGAATTTTGGGATGTTTTGTTTGCAGGACTAATAAAAATGTGCATGGCTAACAGACAGCAACATGCAAAAGGTTTTGTAATTTCAGGGTTGCTTGCAAAATCAGGGTGCAGTTCTGATTGCTCACAGGTCAATGTACCAGTAGTGGCAGTAAGTTAGTTTTACACAAAACTAAATTGAAATTAAAGTGTTTCTAGCACACTTTTCTTTTAAAGTTTTTGGTTCAGGGAAGTAAACTTGCATATAATGGTATCAGAGAAGGTGTTTGCAGGATAAGGTAATAAGTTTTGAGTAAAGTTGATAGAACAAAGTCCTTAAACTTCTATGCTATCTTGTGCCTATTTGGAACTGTATTGTATATATCAAATAAGTAATATAATTCAGCTTAGTGATGCAAAGATAGGTTTGCCTTTCTGTTGAAACTTTATTCTGAAGCTTAGTGTTACCTTTTCATGACTGACTGATACAGCACTAAGATGTGTAGGGGGATTTGATCATATATACCTTTGTGAAAAAGAGAAATATGTCAGCAGCTTTTCATATCTTACATTTGTAGAAAACTGTGGTTTGATATGGGGGTATTTCATAAATTAATGTTTATATCCAAGTATGATTTTGCTTATGTAGAGTGTGCAGTAGTGAAGTTCACTTTTCAGAACCAGCTCTGGGTACACAAGACAGCTTGGTGGCAGGAGCTGAGGCCTTTAAGCAAAGCAACTAAATCAGAAAAGCCTAGCATCTCAGCAGGAACGTAATTAGGCACCAGTGCTTTCTGGTTCCATGAGAAGCTTGATCACAATGGCCTTTTCACATGTCATTGCACTGGATAGATGTGCTTTACAAGCTCACTTCCAAGGCTAGTTTATAATAATATACCAAGGAGTCCTTGATCTGGACTTCAATGTTTGCTTTGAGCTATCACTTCTACAGCATGTTTAGAGCCATGCCTGCCATGATTGTCCCAAGTAATCCAGAAGTTATCAGAGGAAGCTCACCCAGCATCTCGGTGTTTTCACGTCATTAGACTTTGTTTATTTCTTAAAAGAACAAAAAAGAAAATTTTATCAGAATTCAGTAAAGTGTGCTGGCCTTATGAGATTGTAGGTCTCTGTTCAGCAACTAAACATACAACATCATGTAAGTACCCCACTGCAAACTGAATGCTTACTATATAAGTGCAGTGGCTGTCATTTTGTTTGGCAGAGTTGTATCATGTGGTTCGCTGATTATTCATTCCAGCAGCTGAAGAGCTGTTACCTGAACAGAGTTCACTTGTAAAAGTAAAATGGTGTTTCTCAAAATAAAAATAGTGTTATTTTGCAGCCTGGCTGGCACTTCAACTTTTCCTACACTGTTTTCCATTTTAAATACACCTGGATTCACATACTGAAGAGTGATTACAGAAGAAAAACTAAATTTAGAATATTCAGGACATCCAGAATATCACAGAAATCTCAAGCCTTTGATGCTCATCTGCTATATCAGAGAGATGTAAAACATTTTTAGGTATTTATTTGTTTGGGCTTTTTTTGTTGATTTTTTTTTTAATTTTAATTACATAATATCTGTTACTATTGAACCAAATGCCAATTGAAAGAACTGAGAGTTTTACTCTATTTTTTTACCTGTGAGTCATATTTCTATGAGCAAGGACACAAGTTCTGTGATAATTTCTTAGCGTTCTATTCATGTTTGGATTTGTTTGTTTGACTTTCAGAATGGTCATACTCTTTTCTGAAGGATGTTGTGGTAGCACACAATTCCATTATATAGCGGAGGACTCCCTGATCAAACACTCATTCAGTAGATGGCAATTTTTTGTGAAATATTACAATTTATATTACTGTATGCATGAACCTCAAACACAGATCAAGATAATACTGTTTTGAAACTATGAAAACCTCTTTTATTTTTCTCATGTGAAGCTTACAAATATAACATAGCAGGTAGCAGGCAGGATATCAACAAGAGGAGTGCAAGGAGATAGTGAGAACATATTGATCAGCATGAATGATCTTGGCATACCAAAACTATGCTAGCCTTTTCTCAGCTGTCATAGGAAAACAGTCTGTTAAGAGAAGATAGAAAAGATGATGTTGAGTGACTAAGTAGATGTTTATAGGGAATTTCTCTAAAACCACAGAAGCATTATGACAAAGCATGCAGAGATTTGGAATAAGTGATCAACAATGCTTATGTCATGGACTGATTTAAAAAAAAACAACCAAAAACCAAAAAAAGACTCATCATAGAAAATAGAGCAAACTTTAGGGAGCAGACTTTGGCCTCTTCAGAAACCTGCTTAGTAAGGTTCCATGGGATATAGCCCTAGAGGGCAGGGGGGCCCAGGACTGTTGGTTGATATTCCAGGAGCACCTGCTACAAGCTCAGGAGTATTGCATCCCAACTAGAAGGAAGTGCAGCAGGAGGGCCAGGAGACCTCCTTGGATGGATAAGGAGCTGCTGAGGAAAC
>JANHGB010033466.1:0-17594 GCA_026283785.1 Coracopsis vasa
CTTGGTTACCCTCTTTTTTTCCCCCGCCTCAGGCAAAGCATTTGGCTGTGTAGGAGGCTACATCTCCAGTACAAGTTCTCTGATAGACACTGTTCGTTCATATGCTGCTGGCTTTATCTTCACGACATCCCTGCCACCCATGCTCTTAGCTGGTGCCCTAGAATCTGTTCGAACTCTAAAGAGTGCAGAAGGACAAGTTCTGAGGCGCCAGCACCAACGCAATGTGAAGCTTATGAGACAGATGCTGATGGATGCAGGGCTTCCTGTGGTGCACTGCCCCAGCCACATCATTCCAGTGAGGGTGAGTACTGTGGATACTGTTGGCACAGGACTCTGCTGCTTGTTTTCCTGTCCATGATCAAATTATATTTTCACATATTAGTTACTATCCTCACAAAGTTCAAACCTGTCCTAGTATTCAGCAGTGATGTGCTAGGAGTCTGGCTTAAGTTGACCTCTGGCTGCTATAAATGTGGTGAAACAGAGTGATAAAGCGTACGAAACCCACCATTTGACAGTATACAGAAAGCAAAGAAACAGGTAACAAGCTAGTAAAAATACTTAGGTATAAACACTAACCTACCTAGGCTGCAATGGTGTGCTTATGCCCAGAGGGCTCCACATACAGCACAAGCTTTTAGCCCGCCCTTCCGACATACGTGCTGTTTATTGTGGCACAGGGGAGACCGGTCCTGTTTGATTCTTGTGGCTAGCTAACTTGAGCTGATAGTTGTACCACCTTGCACATTTTTGGTTGATCTTATAATCTAAAATTTCAAACTTTAGGTTGCAGATGCTGCTAAAAATACAGAAATCTGTGACAAGCTGATGAGCCAGCACAGCATCTATGTCCAAGCAATCAACTACCCGACAGTTCCCCGTGGAGAAGAGCTACTGCGTATTGCCCCTACGCCTCACCACACCCCTCAGATGATGAGTTATTTTCTTGGTGAGTGGATTCATGCATTACTGCAATGAAAATACTGGGCTGTCTATGCAGTCTTAGTATTAAAGATGAGGCTAGGGAGCACTTAAGCTTCAGGTGTCCAAGCTGCACAATATCTTCCTACTGCTGTGGCATACAAGTGCATACTTCTGCACTTAGCCTTCTTTGAGCATGACGTGTGAAGGGCAGCACATTGAAACCTGGAGTGTGTAAGGCCAGTGTATGCCTATACCCAGTTGGTTCTGTCACAGCTGCCTCTGCTGGGGCTCTGCACATGCATTGTCCAAACCAACCTTTGTTATGTGGGGTCCAAAGAAAACTGCTGTTCTTTGCCAAACTGTTAACCTGTCTTAAACATGGATCTGTCCAGGCAGTGTAGCTACTTGATCCTGTCAGAAGTGGTATGAGGATAGCTTGAGACTTAGTTGCAGACCAGTCACCTCATTCAAGAGGTAAATTATGTCACAGTGAATTCCTGTTATCTCTTCTGACTTACTAGGAGAATAAGTACACTGGCACTTTTGCTCCTTTGCTATAACAGTGAACTGTCTTAAGCCTTGATCTTAATGAACATTTCTGTTTTTAACAGAAAAGCTGCTGGCTACATGGAAGGATGTTGGTCTGGAGCTGAAGCCACATTCATCAGCTGAATGCAACTTCTGTAGAAGACCCCTACATTTTGAAGTGATGAGTGAACGGGAAAGATCCTACTTCAGTGGCATGAGCAAACTAGTATCTGTCAGTGCATGAAAGTAGTGGTGTTAGTTGTACTCTTGTCTAGTTCTAGTACCCAGTCAGTAGCATTTTTTATTTGCTTAAGAAGTATTTTAATCATAGTTGAAGCACTAAGCTCTGAAAATAAATTTCTAGAGCCATTATGCCCAGTTGTGGTTTTGTTTGCTTCTCTACTTTTGTAGGAGAGTAATTGGTTGGAAGGGCATCTGATGAAATAAAGTGGTCTTCAGCTTAATGCCCTTCAGCTGCACTACTGCCTTCTCAATGACAGTATGCCAAAGGAACAGCAGTAATGGTTCCTGGTGTACTGCAAGGCATGGGTTTACTTTAAAAAAAAAATAGGTATTTATAGCTCCTCATGAGCTTTTACCCAAAAGCTTTTGAAAACATGTGAGTGTAGTGTTACATGCGCATTAAAACTTCAGCAAGGGTATGCTGCTTAAGAAATGCTGCGTAGTAAGCTCACATATACATTAAAGAGACAGGAACTGGTTCCACTAAGTGCATTCCCCCTTTGGTGTTCAGCATGGTGCTTACTACTAGGAAAAAAGGCTAATGTAATTTAATAAGTGGTATCTTGTAACTGCTTGACAGTTAGAAAACTAAGAGTGGTACAGGGGCTGGGACAGGAAGGCAGGGCTACCACTACAGGTGGTAGATGTACATTTCCTCTGACTCCCTGTGTCTCTTAACTCTGCATGGTCTGCTCTCCAGTGCCCTCAGAGATAAACTTCAGTGTAAAAAATGATTATTAGTAATTCAGGTCTCTGACAGAAGTCACTGTAAGAGTGTATCAGTGCTGGTGATAGTCTGAAACCTTATGTCTTTTGCCTCATTACTGTGCTACTTAATCCTCTCAAGAATAGCAAGGGCCTGCTTTGAGCAGGGGGAGGTAATTTTGTGGGTGTACCTGTAGACTCATAGGTCAGCATTGGCATGAAGTCTAGAGCAAAGCACTAAATTGCTTCCTTCACGTACAGGCATGTCCAGTAACTTCTACAAGTCACTTACCAGCTACTCTTGCTTTCTGGATGTAACAAGCCAACCTCTTGGTACTGCCTGTTGCTGTCACACCCCATTGGCATGCTGTGAAGCTCCCATTAGGTATCCATTATAGTATCACAAATAGCCACATATTAGATAGAAACCCAAGTTAAAGCAAAATCAACTTAATCAACTGGAAGTCACCAGTCATTTAAGCACAGACTGAAGCACACTGCTATTCCAAGAATACTTCTTAGAAAGGTATTTGACTTTGCAAGCAGTCAAACTACTCTGTAAAAGCCCTGTGCCAGCCAGTCATGTGGTTGCTGCCCAGCACATGCAGGGGCTCTGTAGGAGGGAGGAAGCAACCCACCATCATTCTTAATGTCTAATGACAATCGGTCATTAGGATTAATACATTAATTTAGCTTTCCTGCTAACGTGGCAGTTTATGAACTGGTGTACCCAAACCCACCACCAGGTTATTATTATGTGAGTAGCTGCATTGCTGAGGAGGTGGATTAGCTTTTGCATGCTGCAACATTATTCTGGTCTTACTGAGGCAAGTTCAGTGCTGCTCAAGGAAAAGCACAATGCCACATCTTGACTTCCTTGCCTTGCCACAGGGAGTTTGTGGCCTAAGATTGAATTAATATGCATCTCCATTACAGAGCTTTTCTCATTATACATTATATTATTACTTCTCATTATTTAGATTACATTACTACATGAATTTGTGATACCAAGTAAAAAGCCACAGATCCTACATCAATCTCTCCTAGAACAGTGCCCCTAACTCTGTAATGCATCTTCAATGCCACTACGAACTGCGGGCACAATCAATGGTGGGGGGACAGCACATGATATATTGACTCCAACATATAGCCATAACCCGAGAGTACAAGGTTACTTGCATTTCTAGTTTCTTCACTGAAAGCATTCAGAAATGGCCCAGTGCATTTTACGTACCAATTAATAAGCCAAAGTTTTCTTATTAATCTTTACAGCAGCTACTCTACATTCCATACTGCAGAGGAGAAATAAGACGCGGAAGGGGTGCCAGCTACCAGAAACAAATGTTATTCCAGATTAGTCTCAGGAGAGAACCAAATCACGAAATTCAAAGCTAACAACCTTTGAAATGACAGGAGCACAGCTAATCTCAGCACAAGGCAATCAGTACCTCCACACCCATTAACACTGAATGCAACAAGTTACCTTAAGCTCTGGTGCTGGCAGGCAAGGGTGTGAAAGCAGAGCCAGTGGGCAGCAAGAGACCAGGAGTCCATCACTTAACTGCAAAAGAAAGAGAAATCCAATGAAAGGATAATTTTTCCCCATGAAAAGGACAAAGGATGAAAACCAAACACATATTGTCTCCCAGCGAACAAAACCTGAATGGTGGGTTGCATAACCACCATAGTTATGTAAGCTTTAGCTTGGTTTCTGGAAAAATAATACAGGATGTAACCAGTAAAAGATGTTTAAAGCCTGGGACAAATGGCTCGTGGCAGCGGCGGAGTAAGCAAGAGCACAGCTGTAAAGCCACTGCTAATACTTGTCTGGGGGAAAAGAACTCATGTAGTTGAACACTGCATAGCCCTAAACACATACCCTTCTGCCTTTCTCAACCTGTTGATGCCAGGAAGAAACCCTGGGCATAGAGGGGCAGAGAAAAGATCCCAAGTGCAGACAGAGCACGTGTTCCCTATTGCTGGGAGGAGGCCTCAGGAGGGTGCTCTTCCACCGTGGCCAGGACTGGGTGCTCGGCTAGGCAAGCTGTGGTGCCTTCCATCTCCTGCTCCCTCCTCCACCCCTGTCTGTGGCACAGCCTCAGCAGGCAGAGATTCCCGACTTGCAAAGCTCCTAATGTTCATGAAGCCTTGGGGGGGCCTTGGTTTTCTACCCAGACAACAGCTTCTACCACCTGCAGGACTTTGCTGCAGACAAATGAGGATGCTGTCGCTGCTGCACACCCCCTCTGCCCCATGCTGCATGAGGTGCTCAGCAGCCTCATCCAGCCCAGCTATCCCCTGCCTACACACACTCCTGCGGGGAAACAGATCCTCCGAAAACCATTCAGAGCACCTCCTCTTGCTGCTGCTGCTTTCAGCCATTAAGTTAATGCTGTTTCCTAGCCAGGAGTAATAATAACAATAGGAGTAATAATCACAATAATAGGAGCATTATTGACACCAGCAGATTAATGGTTCTAGTATCCCTGCTGCCTTGCACCCATTTACTTTGGAGTACATCTCACTCTGCCCTGGTCTCTGAGCACAGAGAGGACCATACAGCACATCTCTGCCCACCACACCACAGCTCCCTGATATCTGCAGCTCAGGGGAGGGGATTCAGCCTGGCAATGGGCATTTTATAGCATGTGCTGGTGGGTCGCAACACTAATATCTTGCAGGGTGTGCTCAGCCCCCAAAACACCTTTCCTCTCCTGCTCCCATGTTTTAGTGCTCTGAAAACTCCAGGCTGAAGCTTTGCTTCCTGTGGGACTCGCTGCCTCACATAGGCTCCAGATATATACAGGTCTCACTCTGAATGCAAGCAGCACAACCAAATAACCACATCGTAGGTCCAAATCTGCTTTTCTTTTATTCAAATGGGCCACGTAGCTGCACACCAGTCTAGGATTATGCCTTGAACTGACACTTCTAGATGATGTTTAATATTAGCTAAGCTTTAAATCACTGGAAACAACTGCTCATAACCCTGCCTGTAGGGACAGGCAGCAATGGGACAGACAGGATATTTTAGGCAGAAACAAGATGTTAATGCAGGGAAACATCCAAGGGAGCAGAGATTTTAAGCTGTGCCCTTCTCCCATGGCTTTCACAGGGAGCAGAAAGTGGCAACCAAGCCCCATGGCTTGGGGTTTTTCCCTGACCCCCAGCAGAGCCTGGATGAGCTGCTGATGCTCCCCAAGGAGGTGCCAGGCTTTAAGGGATGAGGAAAATCCACTGTTCCTGACAGCATCCCTTCTTCCTTCTCCAGGAAGAGGAGGACTCTGCCCTGAGTCTCCATCACAGCAAGGGGTTGCAAAGGGATGCTGCAGCCACAGACCTCCCCCCCAGACAGCCACAGCACAGGAGCCATCCTCTTGCCTGCCTGGTTTGGCCACCTCAGCACACAAAAGAGCCAGCTTCTTGGCAGGCATAGGATAAGGCATGCAGGGGGAGAGAGGGAGCGATGCCCACAATTGCTGCTCCCCAGGGAACAGCAGCAGGGAGCTCCTTGCAAAGAGGGTTGTAAACAGGTCCTCCTGCCCTGCTGCCAGTGACTGGGATGGGGGGATACATGTGGGGAATCACTACAAACTGCTGTAGTTCGGGCAGAGGGCACCTGGGCTGCAGCTAATGCTGGCATAAGGCACTAAAGCCTACTGCAAGGGTAGCCCCTGGCCCAGAGCTGCTAGCCCAGCATAGCTAGGCTTTGTTATTTAGGACACTCTGTGCCGCAGCCACCCTCCAGCCTGACCCCAAACCCTCATCATGCCCAGGCTAGGTCATGCTCCCACCTCTCCACCCACACCCCAGGCTTGCACAGTCCTGGGGGAAGCTGATCCTGGATGAACTTACCCCCTTCAGAAAACAGCCTTTCCTTCCCTACTGCTGCTCCCTCCTCCCTGGAGCCACCATCCCTCAGTTAGGGCTTGGGGCAGGATATGGAGCTTTTAAGAGTGCGAGGGCTCATCTCCCTTTCCCACAGGCACCTGTGGCTCCACAGCCCAGATGCCAGGTGGCTCTTCCCGTTCACACGTTCAGCTTACAACCAGGTGTAAGTCCTTTGCAGCTCCTCTGCTTCAGCTCCAAGGGGAGCAGAAGCCAAAGGACTTCTCTCCTCTGAGATTTTGTACTTTTCCAACTGGGAATCCCATGGGGAAAAGCATCCCGGGTCCATCCTTTTCCCTGTGGCTTGTTTGCCATAAAGCGCATGAACCCTCCTTTGCAAGTCCTAAAGACCTGAGTGCTTGGGCTGGCTCTGGGGATGCTCAGCTCCATCCAGCTGCAGCCCTCTCCTCATTCTGAAGCTGGTTGTGCCCTGCTGCTCCCTCCCACTGGACAAACGCTGCTGTGGGGTGGCCTTGTCTCATGGCCCATGTGCTCCATGGTGTCACCAGTGGCTGCCAACCAAACACAGGCTTCCCAAGCATCGCCTCAAACCCCAGAGCTTCCCAAGCATCACCTCAAACCCCAGAGCTTTTGGTACATAGCAGGGGAGGCTTTTTAAACCCAAACCTTAAAGACAGGGGGCAATGCTTGTGTTGAACCTCGTGTGTGTGCTGGGTGCTGCGACACAGGGGCAGGAGGCAGCAGCCAGGTTTGTGAGCGCTTTAATTGCCCCCGGGAATTGCTCAGTGTTGAGCTGGTGTTGGCTTTGTAACCCACTTTCCAAAGGGACCCCAGCACACGCAGTCCTCCGTGCTCTGCCTGTGAGCTGTTCAGCACCCTCCTGCCCTGCTCTGAATGCTGTTCTACTGATTTTCAACCTAAATTAACAGAGGGTGAGGTGTGAATCTGTCTAAATCCTGACAAGCCTCCCAAAAGGAATCAGCTGGACAGCGGGTCCCTGCTAGGCTGTGCTGCAGGGGAGGCAGCAGCCTGGGACACCATGGGATAGGACAGTATGGCAGGGGACAGGATGGGCTGGAATAAGATGGGAGTGGATGGGATGGGCACCCAGCTGGAGAGCCCTCGGGCTGCTCCTGGCCATCTCCCCACAGCTGTGTGCAGCAGTCCTTTGGCACGGGGGGGCTTTCAGCTGGGAATAGCAGCACTGGAAGGGGATGGGGGCAGTGGGGACACGGGGACACCCCCCACTGCCTGCCAGTATTTGGGCAGGTTTAAAAATGACCGAGCAGAGGAGGGGAGCAGGATCTGAGGGAGCTGAATGAGCTTCGTCAGACGGCTCTGGCCATGCCAGCCCTCGTCTGCGCTGAGGCTGCCCCATGTACAGCAGCATCTTCCCTCCTCATCCTCCTCTGCACCAAAGGGGAACTCATTTGCGGGTGGTTCTTTGTCTGCATTAAACCTTTGTGGTTGCTGTTTTAGTTTGGTTTGTTGCTGTTCTGGGGTTTTTCGTTAATGTATCACAGCTGGCTTCCCAAACTCTCCAGCTCCTCATCCTGGGCACAGAGAGTAAAGACAAGACGTGGTGCAGCCCTGAGCTGGTGCAAACCCCTCTGGTCTCATGGCAAGAGCTCATTCAATGCCTGGGCTGTGCCAGTGCAGGACATAGGGGGAATTTCTGCTGGGAAATCTGCTTGGGACACCATAATAAATAACAAGAATAAAGGTTATACCCTAACTGCAGCTGAGCTCCTCTGAGCAGAGCTGGGAAGCTTTTGGTGGCTGCATCACAGGCTGGGACATGCCACCCTGCTTCTCCAGCAGGACCCACTGTCGGGAAATTCAGACCCCACAGCCCAGCTGGAGTTATAGGACAGAACCCATTGCATTCCCAGCTTTTCTCTTGACTCAGCATCCTCCCGCTTTCCTTTCGACCTCCACCAGGCAGGAATTCACCCCAGCCAAGAGAACAACAGCCACAAGCACTGCAGCCTGGCAAAATCACTGCCATCCATTAAAAAAAGGAAAGCTGGGCTGAGCAAGGATGCCGAGCAGGGATGCCAAGCAGGGATGCCGAGCAGGGATGCCGAGCAGGGATGCCGAGCAGGGATGCCATCTCCCACAGCTGGCTCTAGCTCTGGGCATTGCTGGATGGGTCCAGCATTAAACCTCTGCCAGACATTAAAGGGTTGTGTCCCAGATCCCTGGATTGAAGTGTAAATGTCCTTGGGGGTGGTGAGGGCTGGATGTGGCCACAGCGGGAAGGCTACGATGGTTGCTGGCTCCCAGCTAGCCATGTCCGAGCAGTTTGCTGTGCAGCTCCAGCAGCTGCTCGGTGCCGGGCCCGGGGACCCCAGGGACCTCGGAAGAACATCAGATTGCTTTAAAAATACTTTATTCTTTAGAAAATAGAGCGCTCGGTACAGTGTGCTCTGCGCCCCAGCCTCGCCCCCGCCGCCCAGCCCCAGGCAACGCCGGCACCTTCAGCGCCGCAGCAGGAAAGCAGAGGGCAGGTTCCACCGACCCCGGATCCATCTGCACAGGGAGGCGGGCGGCTCTGGAGCCCTCGCTGGTACCCAGCAGCAAGGTGCTCCCCCTGCTCCGGCCCCGCAGCAAAGCCCAACTCGCAGCCCCAGGCTCGGCCCTTGGAGCCGGTGATGGCTCTTGGTGGCTGGGATGTGCCCAGGGGCACACGCAGGGGTTGTGACGCTTCCCTGCATGAGGATTTGGGGTAACCCACGTGATTTTTAACATGGGGCTGCCTCAGAGCACAGCCAGCAGCAAACCCAGTGATGGTGGGAGCTGGGGCACATGGAGGGGGAGACCAGGGCTTGGGGTACCCCTGGCTCCCATCCTGAGCAGGGATGGGGCTGAGTCAGGGCTGTAACGGCTCCCTCCGAGGGGAAAAGCCTTCTTGGGGGCAGTCAAAAAGGGGATGCAAACATCACCCAAAGGCAGTGACCTTCCTCCTGCGTCAGGCAGAGCCCCAGCCTTGGGGCAGACCTTCCACCTCTTGCTGGCTGGGTCCCCCCCGGATGAACTCCTGCCAGCAAAGCCCACCCCATGGGGAGGGGTCCTGCCCGCACCCTGAGGGGGTGCAGGATCACTCCAGACCCGGACAGAGGGGCTGTGCACACCGAGAGCAGGACAGGGCAGCAAAACCTGGGGGCTGGGGGAGCAGGGAAAGAAGCATTTTCTCTTTTCAAACAGGAATCCCCAGCGCCAGCCCCTTCCCTTTGCATAGAGCAGCTTGCAGGCAAGCACGTCCTTCAATCACCCAGAGAACACCGAGAGCAGCAGCTGTGACCCCGGGGGGGACAGGAGCAAGGCTGGGGGACACGGCCCTGCTGCTCCCATCCTCCACTGGCAGCCCTGGGGCTTGATAAGGACACGGGGAAAATAAACACCACCACCCCTGAACCCTCCCCATCACTCCGCCCCCAGGTGCGAGAAGCCATCCTGATGTTTAGAAAAGGAATGAAATAGGAAAAAAGAAAGGGAAGAAAAACCTAGGCTGAGATGGAGGGAAAGATCCCCCGCTCAGCGGAGAGGAAGCTGGGCAGCGCTGCGGGGATGCTGTCCGTTCACCACCCGGTCCTGCGGGATCTAACTGTCCTCGCCGTTCTCGCCCGGCCCCTTGATCAGCCGCTTCTGTCCCCGCTTCCCCACAGGCCCCTTGGGCTTGGCGAAGGCCTGCTTGAAGGCGTGCTGCTTGGGGTGCACCTCCTCGTAGAGGAACTCTGCCGTCAGCTCGGCTCCATCGTCGATCTCAATCTGTGCCCACGAGTGGGGGTTAGCAGCTCCCGGGGGTCTTGGCACCCACTTTTGGGGCACCCAAAGCCCACCTGAGCCTGCCAGCGGGGCTGGACCAAGGCTGCAGCACAGTCCCTTGCAGATGCTCAGCACAGGGCTCTGCTCCATCACCTCTGGGTGGGCTCACACTTACCTTCTTGGCTATCTCCAGGCAAAACTCTTGCTCCACAGTGTCCAGCAACCGGCTCTTGCAGCTGGAGTAGAGCATGCGCTCCTTGATGCTGCATTTGTACCCAGGCATGGAGTAGATAAAGACTGCAAAAGAGAGCAGGGCTCATGGCACTGTCTGGGCTGGTGGGTAGGGAGCACCAGGCAGCTGCATCCCACCCTGATCATGGCTTTCCCAGCCCTGAGAGTCCCAGTTTACCCAGTGACAGAAGGTGAGCCATCCCATCCATCAACCCTCCCCTGCACCATGACCACAGCACCCAGAGTGCCCCGCAGCACGCACGGCAGCACCAAAGGGCTTGCCAGCGCCCACCTCGGGAGAATGGCAACTGGAAACCAACTCAAGGTCCCCTGCCACACCATCCCTATCCCCACCCCTGCTTGTTCCCCATGTGAGTGATGGCCCAGGCAGAGCGGGGCCCAGCACAGGCTCTATCCAGCCATTGTCAGTGCTGCGGCACTCACCGACAGACTCCAGGTAGTCTCCCTCGTGCGAGTGCTTGTACAGGAAGAAATGGTAGCGAGCCGAGTCCTGGGGGATCCTCTTGGGCAGGTCAGCGATCTCCGTGGGGCTTGTGTGCACCAGGTCAATGGTCTCCCGCTCCAGATCCAGCTTCTGGTGGACAGAGGGGATGGGGGAGCGGATGGGAGTGAGCAGCGGCAGCAGCCCGAGGCAGGGGAGTGAAGAAGCTGTGTGAGGGACCTACCAGCTGGATGTAGTTGATTTTCTTCTGCTTGAGTGCCTGGATGGCTTGCTGAGCATCCGACTGCAGGGGGAAGGCCAGGCCCTGCAGGGTCTGGTGCTTGCTCTCCACACTGATCTCAGTCTTCACCTGGGGATGGAGACCACCCGAGTGTCAGGGCAGAGAGCAGCAAGGGACAGAAGGGACAGAAAGGAAAACCGGCCAGTCCTGCAGCAAAAGGCTTCTCATCCAAGGAGCTGCCTGATACCCAGCTCCAGGGCATTAAACAACCAGAAGTCAGCCAAGCTCAGGGTGATGATGTTTGTCACTGCATCACTGCTCTGGGAGATCACCCATCCCCGGCCATGCACCCCGCGCCCCCTCACTTCACTGCAGCAAAAACCAGCTCAAAACCAACATTTCCCAGCGAGTCCCTGGTAGGGATGCTGTGTCCAACACTGGTACGTGTCCACCTCTGGTCATCTCTGACCACAACCTGCAGATGATAGGGAAAGCCCTGAAATCACAGTGCTCAGCTGCATGGGTCCCTGACAGCGAGAAGGGCAAGCCCCTCCTCGGTGGGTTTAACTGCAGCAGACAGTCATTCCCTCCGAGGCTGGAGCTCGGGAATTGTAGATCCACAGCTTGGAAAGATCCCAGCCACCATCCTCCCCGCAACCCCTGCCAGGCAGAGGCTGCTGCTCATACCCCAAGCAAACACCCTAGTCCAGGAGACCAAACCCCACTCCAAAGAGGGAAGAGAATGAGATTGTGGAGACATCGCATCGCCCTGGGTGCCTCCATCCAGCTCCATCGGGGTCCCTGCCCGGGCCTGGAGCGTGCCGTGGGCCGGCAGTGGGGAAGGGGGCAGGACGCGGCAGGCGCGGCATTACCTCCTCGGGGCCGGGGTACTCTACCAGCGATGGGCAGCAGCAGCAGCCCCCCACCATCTGCCACAGAATACAGGGAGACGGCGTCACCCCGACAGCGGAGGAGCCCGGCCCACCTCAAGACCCCCCCAGGTAAACAGTCCAGCAGCGCTAACCCAGGTGCTCTGCAGTGAGCGTGGGTCCCTTTCCACTGGGATCAGTTTGGGGGGGTTTGGATAAAGACAGTCCAGCCTCTCCTATTACACTTATTCTTCTTTTCCCTCCCCCGGATAGAGGAAAGGAAGAAAAATCAAGGCATGCCAAGAGAAACACAGAAATTCCAGCTCACAACTCAAAACCAGCTTGGCAATGCCAAAGCGGATTTTGCTACAAGGCTGCCCTTCGTTACAGCAGCCCTTTGTGGTACCCACACCCCGGGGAGATGATGGACCAGGTGCCCGGAGCAGAACATGCAGAAGAACACCTCCAGGAGAAGGAAGAACCGGGCATCAAGCGGGCAGAGCAGCCTACCATCTCGGTGCTGGAGTCCTGGGAACAGGAATCCTGCGAGCGTGGGGAGAGGAGACACACCGTCAACAGCACCCGGCGCAGGGATGGAGGGGGTCTCGTGTGGAACGAGAAGGGACGGGGGACACACAGGCATGCCAGGGGGATGGAGGTGCACCCTGGCTCTGCTGGAGGCCAGGGAAGGTGGGTCCTGGCAGAGCAGGCAGCGACAGCAGCAAAAATTGACAGGGCCGACATCAGCACTGGGCAGGGGCAGGACAGAGCCCTAGGCCCAGGCCCTGGCAGCCCCGCATGCAGGATCTCCACTGACATTCCTATGTTTGTGCCCCATCTCTTTCCAACCAGGGTGGCCCTAAACCAGGGTCTGGAGGAGGTCCCGCAGCTGCAGCAACACATTTTGGGCCATCTTTTGCCAAACAGTACATACTAAAGGTTTGGAGGGGGGAAAATGCCCAAGCCTCTATCCCTGCCAAGCATCCTGGAGGATGAACAGGGTGTGATTGCGCAGCTCTTGGGAAACAACTGCTCAATGGTTATGCAGCGCCAGGAGGTCCGGCTGACCCCCAAGCTCTGCTGTCCCACCATCACCCCCAGCCGCCGTGGCAGCAGCAAGGGCCTGAGGGCAAGCGTGCAGGGGTTCAGAGGGCACAGACAAGTTCTCCTGGTCCTACCCTGCGCAGAGGTGCAGTGCAAGGACATCATTACTGCCAACACATCCAGATCCTCATCTTTCTCCTCTAAAACAAAAATGAGGCTGGGAGGGCTATAGTGGGACTGGAGAGACCTGAAGCTGTAACATGAATTACGCAGAAGTCCAAGAATCCCAAGATGTCGAAACTTGTCCTAGCAACACCAACTCTCCCCTATACTGCTGTAGTACCTACTCCTTCCCTTTCCAAAACCATGGAAAACTGGCTCACGGAATCACAGGACACAGCCCAGGCTGCATGCATGGGACGGCTGAGCACGTGCCTCATCCCAGCCCTGGCCTTGCTGGCAGCAGGCTCGGCTGTGGGGGATATTTTACCTCCTTTTCTTTAGGTTGACTTTTGTCCCCTCTCTCCTCATTGCTGGCATGGTGCTGACCTTGGCTAACAACCATTTCTATCTCATAATGAAACCTTCATGGGGGTGGTTATAGCAAAGCCTCTGCTCTACCCACCCACCAACACCGAATGGCACGAATGACACCCCCTTACATGCTGCAATGGCACGGCCACCTCTTAATTCTTCTGCCTCATCCCCCAGCTCCAAAGCCACTTTCCTCTCCTCCGCTGGCTCCCCTGCATGATTCTGAGCCTGTGATGCTTCTAGAAAGACTTCCCACTCGTGGGTGTTAAGGGAGATCAATGCCAAATTCAAAGCCACTTCTTAGCCCACAGTTGTCTGCTGACAACTTCCAGTTCAGTAAAGCTGGCGACGTGTTTTCCAGCTATTTAAAATGCATACATGCATACATACATATATATATATTTAAAGCAAATGGCAATTTTTTGTGAGCTCCCACCCAGTGATCAAGCAGAAGGGTAACTCACAACATTGCCTCTGCCCATCCAGCCCTCAAACCAAAGGGGAAGCTTGGCTCATGCAGCCTAAAACCTGCTTTACCAAAGGCTGAGCACCCTCCCAGGTGATGTGCAAACCTGAGTCCTTCCTATAGCAGTGTAAAAAGCCGCTTTGCCAGCCCTGAAGCTGCTGCCATGCAGCCATTGCCTCCCTGCTCCTGTTTCATTACTGCTCTTCCCCTCACACCTCTTCTCCCCACTCATCTGGTGGTTGAGGAGGATCCCAAGGGAGCTTCTGCCAGCCTAGAAACTCAGCCACCTTTATGGTGAAGGATGCAAACCCGGTCAGCATCTCAGAGGGTTGAGCATCAACAGCATTAGAGGAGAGCAGGTCTGCACCACCACCAGCAGCTCCAGGTGAGGGGCACAGCAAAGCACTTGTGAGCTGGTGGCTTTTAAAGACACAATGCCCCTTATGCCACTTCCCAAATCCTAACAGACTGGTTGAAGCCAAGGGGATGCGAAGGGTCCTGAGCTGCCAGCAGGGGCATGGGCAGATACATGGAAGTGCTGAGGTCAGGGCTTGCATGGGGGCTGCTTCCCAGGCCACTGCCAGCCCTCACTGCTGGCTCCCACACCTCCAAATGAAACTACAACGTGCACATGCGTGCAAGGACCTCAGAGCCTGTGCACAGCAGAAGCACTCTGTAAGCCTGCAGGCAATGTGCAGGCTGGGGGCACTGCTGTAGTGAGCAGGGTGCTACAGGCTGAGAGCTCCTCCCATACAGCTGCCTTGCATGGCTCCCCAAACTCACTCGAAGCTGCATTCACCCAAAGCCATGGGTTTCCCCGGGGAGGTGAGCATGGCACTGATCTCCCATTGCCTCCTGCTCTGTGCTCAGGTGCTGCCCCTGAACCAACACCAAGACCCTTTAGTGCACCCACTGCTCAGCTGCTTCCCACCTTTAGATCCACAGGCAATAATCATCCATTCCTCTCTCTGGTGTTGACTGATCTCTGTGGCCCAATGAAACCAAATGGCAGCAGCACCTTTACCTGGGAGCTGCATCTCATCTCACAAAGGCAAGAGTGGGAAGCAGAGCATGGCAGATCAACCAAGAAATAAGCACCACAACCACTTACCTGGGCCGTATGACCCTGCAAGACACAGCCAAAAACCCCTCCAAAACTACTTAATCCTGCAGCAGTGCCCAGCCAAGGTGATGGCACAGATGCCCAAAGATGCCAAACAAGCCACAGAGCCACCATCAGCATCTGTCTCCTCTCCAAGCACAGGCATCAGATTGGATCCTCCAGCACAAACCAATCCCCTCCTGGCTGGGAGCTGGGATATCTATGCTAAGACCCACTCAGTGAAGACCACTCCTTGGTAGTATCTCCCAAACACTCCTCAACTGACCACCCATGAGCCCCACAGCCCCAGCACAGGCAGAAGACTGAGGATGCTCCTCTAAAGAAGAAGGCTTTCCACAGCATCTAAGCAAAATCCTCCCACCCCAACAAATACTGCTTCCGGGTGGTCTTCCCAACCAGCGAGCAGGATCCCTTTCCTGCCTCATGTTTCACAGCACCACAGATGTTGGCACAAGTGCCACGAGATGCCGCTGGGGAGACAATGCTGTTACAGTGCTTGTAACCGCCCCCAACCTTACCCCATGCCACTTCCACATCCTTTTCCAGGGCATAAGCCCCCAAATTTAGCTAAGATCTGTATTTCTTGTGACAGCATCCCTCATTTCTATAGCCACAGCGGAAGAGTATGGGAAAGGATGCTGTGCAGCCCAAAGATAAGTCTGAATTCTTCCTGCCTCCCCCACGACTTCAAACTCAGCTCTGGATTTTGCCCCAGTACCTAGAAGTTAGAGACTGCTGCCTGCTTTCAGCCTCAAACCATCTTCTGAGTGCCAATTACAGTGAGCAAGACAGAGCCCTGAGCTCATGTCCTAGCAAGTGTGAAAAAAACCAGCCTGTAAATTCCTCTTTATGCCACCAATTTGACTATGAGGATGCTTGGTCCACTCAGCAAGGGCAGGAATGGGTTAAACTGCAGAGGTACAAGAGAGCGCAGTACAAATGAGCCACCCCGGGATGCTCAGATACTTGCTCCCTGCATCCCACATCCCTGTGTGCTCCGAGGGTCTTGGGCTCCTTCTCCCTGGGCCTGCAGACACCCACCTCATTGATGCGGATCTGCTGGAGCTCCTGCTCAGCTGCGGTCAGCGGGGCTGGGGCAGAGCAGGACGACACGTGCTTCTGGTAACCGCTCAGGGACACATCCTCCTGCAGGCAGAGGGACGGGGATGGGGAAGTGTCAGGGGTAGTTATTGCTGCAGGGCTGGATGCATCCCCAGCCTTGAGGCTGCATCTGAGCAACCCAGTGGATCTTGGGCTCTCTCCTTACCAGAAGGTTCAATCCGAGGATGCCTCCATGCAAATTCCATGCTTTAAATTTAATTTAAACAGTGCCCACGACCACCCATGCCCATTCAGACCACCCTGCCCCTCCCCAGACACCCATGGCTGTGTCAGAAGAGGAGAAAGCTCCCACTAAGGCAGCCAAATAAAGCTCTCGCTGCTGAAGTGACACTGCCACCCCCTGGTGCTTCTTCTCCCACTCAGCATAAAGCTCAGGATCTCCTAGAAGCCTTCCACCTCTTCCATGGTCTCCATCTTGGACCACAGCCGTGCAGGCAGGATAAAGCAGTAAGAGCCACCCAGGAGACAAAAACAGTGTGGGGGCAAACCTTGGTGCTGTTCCCCTGCCAAAATGCCAGCATCCGCATCCCACCCGGCTCTGGCACCAAGCCTGGTGTAGGCTGCCAAAGCTCAGTGCAGAACCCAAAAGGCTGCCCAGGAACCTGCAGCATACCTTCACCGTTCCAAACATCTCATCCTTTATGTGCCCCCCGCCAAACTCCTTCTTCACCGTCGCTCTGGTGGCAGCGTACAGCATCTTCAGCCGGACCTGCGCAGGGAGGGAGGTGGCAAGCGTGGTCAGAGGAGCATGACGGGACACAGAGCAGCACCTCCCCACAAGACAGAGCTGTCCCACCGCCGGCTCTGTAAACCTCAGCCCCTCCCGGAAAAACCACCTGGTTTCTAGCTCAGGCTGACTTCTACCTGCAGCATCTCCATGCCAGGAGCAGACAGGAAAACCCATCAGCACTGTTTCTAGCACTGCTGGAGCACAGCACAGCCCCACCAAGCACTGCTCGGGATCCACCAGTTTATTCTGTGCTTTGCTTCCCATCCCTGAGCTCCAGCACACCATTTCTTGCCTGCACCTGGGCAAATACCACCAGAGCCACCTAAAAGTGACTTTTGCCTTTTGGCACTGCTTTTGCATTGTTCTGTAAAACACAGGGAAGAATCCTGGCTCCTTGGTGCATCATTCTTTTGCAAGTAAGACCCTCCACAGTTTGTTGAGAGATACATATTAAAACTATATATTATTATATACACATGTATATGTACATGTACACACAGGGGTGTACACACATAAAACGATATTATTATAATTGTATATGTGTATATATAATAATATATAAATGTTAGATATATCTCAATAAATTGCAGTGTCTTTTCTATATATGTGTGTTATAATACAGAAAATAATACATAACAACATATATTTGTTATGTCTACATCAAATATATATATCTATGACAAATGCATATATGGATGATGCACATCATTTTTGATTGGGTCCGGGTATTTTTGGCATCTCACAGGAAGTACCTATGTATCTACTTTATGGCTGC
>JANHGB010033467.1:0-28249 GCA_026283785.1 Coracopsis vasa
AAGTCAAATTGTTCATTTTAACTCCTCTTTGCCTCCCTGTGTCTCTTCCTCATATCCGTCATTTTCCACTGTTTCTATAGTGAAATATCCCTCTGCCTCTCATTGTTATCACTCTTTGCCTGTGAATTCCCCTCACTAACAACTCATTCATGTCTTCTCTCCTCTGATGAACACCCCCTTCCTGCCCTGCTGATCTGAATGGCTCCTTTTGCGCTTCAGACACCCGTTTGCTATGGAAAAGGGTGCCAGGTAGGAATGAATTTCGGTCACTATCCCCTAAGGGTAAATGAGAAGCAGTGACGTCAATGTGAAAGCCACTCAGCATCCCGTGTGCCATCCAGGCTCTGGCAGTGATTTTATTAACCTGAACAGGTCTGTGTAATGCAGCAGCGTCTGGCTGACTCACACTGGCCCCGAGTGAGGTGAAACCTCGACATTTGGGGAAGTGGCTTTTTTCCCCTCCTATCTGATAAAAGATCTCTATATTTTGGGCTGGGAAGACATCTGAGTGTCCTCCAGGCCGCACAAGCTCCTTGTTTCAGATGGCAGACACTTTGATGGGCAGTCATAGAATCATAGAATGGTTAGGGTTGGAAAGGACCTTAAGTTCATCCAGTTCCAATCACCTACAATGGGCAGGAACACCTCCCATTAGACCAGGCTGCTTAAGGCCCTGTCCAACCTGGCCTTCAAGGGACTCGTGTTCCTTCAAGGAATCAAGAGCAGATAGAGCTCCGTGTGGTGAACAGTTTCCTCAAAGGAGCTCAAGGCGAACGTCTCCCACTCTATGTGTGGTTGAGGAAATTTGTTTCTCTCCAGATGCACCCAGGCAGGCAGGAAACGTGAATTTTAGCTGTCTCAAGGACAAAGTTTTCTCACAGCAATGCTGCTAATGCAGCTCAGCTCCACTCCTTTCCTCAGGGGTCTTTCCTCTCTGCTTAGCTATTGGAATCAATACAGGCATTTTACCACATTATCCAAATAGGACGTTTAAAACAGCTTTACTTAGAATCATTTAGGTTGGAAAAGACCTTTGAGATCATTGTAAACCTAACATTGCCAAGTCCACCACTAAACCATGTCCTTAAGTGCCACGTCTACACCATTTAAATACCTCCAGGGACGGTGAATCAACTGCTTCCCTGGGCAGCCAGTTCCAATTCTTGACAGCCCTTTGCTGTGGTAAGGACTTACAGAGAGTTGCTGTTAGGTAATTCTCTCTGGAATATTCCATGTTCTGTCCTTGTACTGTCACCATTATCTCAAAGATGCTACAGGTTTATTTTCTGCCTGTGAACCACTGGAGAGATGAATAAAAGAGATAATCTTTCTTATGAGGTATTATAGAGGTACATGCAATCACAACTGGTGCGTAGCCCTCACACAGAGAATAAAGAATCATTCTTTCTTATAATGAAATAAACAGGGGAAGCTGGTGAAATGATTAGACAGCATGTGTAGGGCAAGGCAGCACCTTTTCTCACAGGATGGCAACCACTGAGCTCACAGACAGAGGAGGTGGTGAGGGCTGAAAGCAATGAAAAGGGGTCGAGAGGAGACAGCAGAATGGGCTATAAAGGGCTACTAAAGACAATGATGCAACTTCTGGCTTAGAGGGCATCAGGTATATAACCTATAACTTCGACTCTTGCTCCTTCCCAGGACACATGCTACCAGACACCATTGGGAGCAGGATGCTGGGCTGAGCATCATTTGGTCTTCTACGGTACCATTGTTCTTACATCCCCATGCAAAAAAAAACCCATCCACATTAACCTGAGTCCTGTTTTAAAGAGAAGGGGGAAAGCAGGGGATGATTTCAGACCTGGCATCATTTGCTCAGACCTGGCATCATTTGATCAAGAGTAAAACTTTGCAGGACACAGTCAGCTGGAGGTAGGATGTATTAATGCTGACACAGCACAGGCTGAGAAATGCTCACTCAGTTGCTTGTGGAGCAAGAGCTGAGTCCCTGCAGATGGTGCCTGGTGCCCACACAACAGAAATAACACATCCATTCCTCTTCTAACATTCATCAGCCCTCTCAGTGGGTCAGCAGCCTCACTGCAACAACCCTGAGCACTGCAGAAAGGAGAATGTCCTCCCAAGGGGAACTCCTGCCTGTTGGCATTTTACATATTACATACTTATCAATGCTGGATTGACTAGGATGGAAGCTGGCTGGTGAGTTACCTGCAACACCAGCAGCACTCCCCATGGCTCCCATATCTCCTCCCGCACTCTCACCACCACAGCACATCCCATACACAAACACCTGAGCTCTCCTGACTTGGAATATCTAAAAGAACTGGGAGAGTACACGAGTTTCCTGGATTTCCAGTGCATTGATACCCTTCTTGTAAAGAACTAAAGAACTTTCCAGGAAAAATCCTTGCAGCTCAGTTGACCTTTGTGATTATATCCAGCATGAAAATAAACCACTGGCAGCTGCTAGAAGAACACATACAAGAGCAGGTATAATGAAGAGATTGCTGGAGCCCTCTGGGAAAGAGTCAGCCTCCAGGAAAGTACTGCTCACCTGGCCCATATGGGGATCATATAAATCTTTCCCAGACTTTCTAGGTATGAATGACTACTAGTTAGGTCAGCCCCAGGGGCACAGGAGTTGCAGTAGCTGCTTTCTTTGCCTGCTAAACACCTTTAGGCAAAGTCCTCAGGCTCAGAACTGACACAACACAGCTGTAAAGCCAATGCAGCCTCACGCGACTGTCCATCCCCATCCCCACTTTCTACATCACCTCACTAAAGATTGTGAGGAAGTCACAGAATTGAATTCTCTCATTAATATTTTATTCAAATAGTATTTTTAAGGATTTCAGCAATACAGACACAGCACTTGCAGAGAGCATTTCCCCAAGTGAGGAATCTGTACCGGAGTCTTCCTGTTTGGTGTCTCTTGCTGATTGCAAGAAACCCCATGAACAAATCAGTGCCTGGAGTGCACTGGAACAGAGCTGTCTCAAGGCTCCAGAGCAGGGGGCACTGATTACCTTGTGATTATCCTCACACTGCATGGGGAAGTCTCATGGAGCTGCAATGAGATCTTTGATTTTAAATGTTGCCTATGCCCAGCTTTTTCCCTCTTACCTCATTGCACCCTAAGACAGCTCAGCTGGTTTAAGCTGTGAATTGAGGGGGGAATTATCTGAGGAGATTTACCTTCTACAAATACATCTAAAATATTCCTGTACATGAAACATCCAGGAATTAACAGCTTGTTCCCTTATGCCTTACCGCTGTCTCCGTGAGATTTTGTGATGACAGACAGGTACTGTGGAGCACAAAATACTGTGTGCACTACAGGATAACATCGCCAAACTTTAATCATTCCTTAACCCTTTTAATTAATTCCTTAGCACTCTGCCAAGCTCTCTGGGTCCATTCTTTGTAGAGAAGCAAGCAGTCACACTGCTGATGGGCTGGCTCTTGATGTCCCATCTGCCTGGCAGCCTGCCCCTGCAAGAGGTGGCTGTTGGTGCCTGGCCAAGCTGAGCCTCTCAGCTCCACACTCCAAACACCAAGGACCACGTCCTCAAGCAAAGCCACCGGGGAGGATTCCCAAGCTGGCTCCTGTGCTCCAGGAAACAGGCTTAGCCACAGCCTGGGGATCTGTTGTACTTGGATGGTGCAGGCTCAGGAGATTGAACTATTCTTACTTCTAATCACTGTTGTGAAGCTGAGCTTGCAAAGAGCTGCCCACCATGAGATGCTCCAGCATCTCCAGGTTGCTGCAGGGGCATGCTGCTACCCAGGTACCACATAGCCTTTGCCTTGCTTCATTTTCCACTTAACATGCTTTCAGTCAACCCCTGCTTTCCTCTCCTCAGCCATTCACCACAAGAATGGAGCTGCTGAATTAAAGAGCTGCATGAATGAGCCTCTAGGCTGATGTACCCTGTTATGTAGTGCTCACAAGTCATGAGCTGCTATTTCTTGGTGTGAGGAAAGAAAACGTGGCAAAACGTTCAGGAAATAAGCTGGAAAATAAAAAGGGGAATGAAATAAAATCCAGGCAGTGAAGTAAAACCATCTTAAGGCAATTACCGGGGAAGAAATAGAGCTGCCAAGGATATTAAAGCTCTCACACACCTGCTAATCTCTTCTGATAAAGGTCTGACTGGCTAAACTAATAACACTATTAAATCAGCAGTAAATCATTACCAAAGGCATCCTAAGGATCTCACCAAGCCACGTGTCCGGAGTAAGACCATTTCCAGCATGAATGTGCACAACCAGCAGCAGGTAAGTGGTACCTGTACCTGACATAGTGTAATTGCTGGGTGGCTGTGACTCGGTAACATCCCTCATTGCCTCCCTCAGAACTGAACCTGGATTTCCCATCCAGCACTTTCCCATCTGCTCTTTCAGACTGTTCTTCTGGGCTCTGGGTAGCACAGTTAAAAATAAGAAGTTCCTGTACAGCCTCACAGTATGGATCAGGATTTGGAGCGGGCTGACTCACAAAGTCCCCACAAAGGCTGGCATGCACCTCAAAAGCTAATGATATAACATGGCTGCTGGCAGAAATGCATCAGGAAAAGGACATACAATGGCAAAAGTACCAAAAGTCCTCCTCCTCCTCCCAGGGAAGTGATCACAACAGCAAGCCTCAGAGTTCAAAGACTGTCTGGATGATGCTTTTAGTCGTGTGGTTTAGTTTTAGACAGTCCTGCAAAGGAGCAAGGAGCTAGGCTCGATGAGCTTTATGGGTTCCTTCCAACTTAAGATGCTCTATGATTTGATATAAATCCTCATAGAAGGGGCAAAGCTGCAGTCCACTCCTCTGCAAGTGAAAGGAGAAACATGGTGGGACGAGCAGCCCCATAAGGTTCATGTATGTGGTGACCCTGGTACATCAGAGAGGAGACGCAGAAGCGCATCCACGCAGCAACATGAAAGGATGACCAAGACTTTATGCTAAACCTTGTTTGATGCCATCACTCCGGCATGGTTCCCACAGCGGTGGGGCTGCTGCCTTGTCTGTGGAAGGGGAGCATTGCACAGGGTATCTGCTGCCTGAAAACACGCAGATCCTCCTTCTCTTTCATCCCTTCTTCACCACTGTTGACTTCGGCAGAGTTTCTTCTGATTTATACCTGCAGGAGATTAGAGCAAAGCCCACAGTGAAAGAAATACTGTCAAGGTGAAGCTGCTGTCACATCAGCTGCTGTAATTCTATCGACTTAATGGATGTACTCCCAATTTACGAGTCAGAGCTGGATCCGGCACCGGAGGCTGAGCGCAAAGGTGTCATTTTTACATAGTCAATAATAAAATACCACATTTGATCTTTCCAAGAGGTCTGAGCTGCAACATATTCACTTCCATCCCTGCAGAAAGGTGAAATTCCCATTATCTTTTCCCCAGATTACCTTCAAGTCTCAAGGATGGATATTTTTCAGCTATCTGCTTGTTCCACATGGACCCTCAGGGGCCAAAATGGGCAACTGGATCCTCCAGGGAGTATTCCAGCAATTTGCTGTGAGGGATATTAAGCCCCTTCCTGTGGCTGCCTTTTGCTGGGAATGGCAGCCTGATGATGCACAGCTTCTTGCAGTGAAAATTAAGACAATAAAGAATAAATAGGCTTCTATCTATATAGGTTTTTCTTGTATACTTCAGAAACAAAGAATACTTACATATAAGTATCCTTCCCAACCAATGGTGGTGTAAGCATATCAAGTTCAAAACACCATGGTCCCTCCAAAAACCAGTGTGACTGCAGGCTGTGAATGGAAATTCATGGCTTAACCAATATCATGTCACACAGGACTCACTGTGGGAGAGGGAAATGGATCTACACATCCCAGAAGAAAAGCAGATCTACAGCACCCACATGTCCACATCTGCAAGTGCAGGGCAGGAATACTGTGTATGATGGGAAAGCCTTTGCTCTTAAGGGAAATAAAATCCTCTTCTTGATCTCACCTCCCTAATTCCCTATTCTGAAGTCCAGGCGGGACAGCCCAGAGGCCAGAAAGGTGCCAAAATTGTCATGGAAACAGCAAAGCAGGGTCCCAGAACTGGGAGCCAGAACTCCCAGCAACAGGAAAACCTCTTTCCCCACTCTTTTGCTCCAGCAAGCAAAAACTGAAGCTTGGGAAAATGGGGGCAGAGATGGATGCAGGGGTCCAGGAAGCAGCTCCCCTTCTTCTATTCTCAAGGAATGTCAGGAGAGACACTGCCAGGACATGGGGAAAGCTCCTTGCTTCAGGTTTAGGGCAATGCACAGGACAGCAGGACTTTCATTTCTTACCTGCAGACTTGAAGTTGTTAAACAAAGCACTAACCCGGCCAGGCAACCAGAGGCATTCTTCACTCCCTTGTGGCACAGAAGCATGGCCCATAACCTACAGACTCCTCTCCTGTTGGCTATTGGAAGCAAGCAAAGGAAATCCTCAGGGCATGGCACTTTCTGATGCAGATCCATACCCTGCCCTGTGGCAGCAGAGATGTGCTGTGCTGGTGGGAAGGACTCAAAAGGAGTGAGAAAGAGAAAAGTAGCATTTCATTTCTCCTGATAAGCCTGAGTATGTTCGGTCAAACTGCCTTTGCGCATGGGCAATGTTCTGATAGATCATTGCTAGGGCTTTTTCCCCAAGTCCTTTCTTAACTGTGAGAAGAGTTAAGATCTTAATGTATTTTTTCCCCCCATTCCTTGGCATGCTGTGCTGGAAAAGAGAAATCTGCAAATAAAGGGATGAAATGATGGAGTGTGAGCCTGAACAAGGAGCTGGACACATACAGAGCTGTAAACAGCTTGGATTGGGAAGCAGCAAAAAAGAACATAAAGTAACCTTAAATGAGCACACATCTGTACCTCCTATGCTAGGAGGAGCTGCTTCAAGAACCAGATAACTAACATGGGGACTACATGAGTTTGTCTTACCCTATGCCTCTCCCTTTAGTACATGATGGTCTGCCATCCACCGTGGAGAAGGGAAGAAAACTGGCTTTGACAGTCCTTGCTATCCTTTCCATGGCTCTCTCAAATGGAAAATGCCAAGTGACTCTCCCCATGCCTCCCTATATACCACTGCATGAGCCAGGACTTGGCTTCCTTCAGTCCTACCATCCCCAAAGAGATGTTGAGAGCCTGGTCCTGCAGGTTCCACATCCCACAGCTTTGGTCCAGCAAAGGACGGGCTGGAGCCATACAGACTCCATTGCAAGGACTCAAAGGAAACACTCTCTGCATGCATTTGAAAGCGTGGTTAATTTGTCCTTTCCTTGCTCCTATTTTTATTGCTAGTCATTTAAATTATACAAATGAGGTTTTCTCTTGTCTCGTCCCCAGAGAGTCAATACATTAAACAAAACATTAAAACATACTCATAATCACGGAAACTCTCTCATATATATTTATAATCTTGGAATTATAATGCAGAAGTGGTTTCTATGCCCTTATCTCTTCTCACTGCTTCTATATCCAAAACGTACGGCACACAAAAGATAAACACATTGAAAGCACCCAGCCATTAACGCATCTGCCATCCAGCAACAAATGCAAGGAACAAATTTACAAGGAAAAGCCAGTGAAGAAGACAAACACAATTATGGTGATGTGTCTCCACTGCTGTCTGATCATTAAGGACGATGATGAGAGTATTAAGTGTCATTCCAAAGGTCCTGGCTACTTGGGGGCTGTTTCCAACAGGAGAAGCACTAAGCAGAGAAAAGGAGCAAGGTGGAAAATGTGCAGTGATCCAGGGCAAAGAGGCTGGTTTGTGACCTGTGTGTAGTGCAAGGAGCTCCCCAGGAATACTGGGGGGTCAATCGGTAAAGAAGGCAGGAGTTAGCCTCTATTTTCAATGGTTGCACCCAAAATACTTCCCATTTTCAGAGAGAAAGAAGGCACCAAGAGCAGCCCTCAGCCACACTGTGCAGGAGAGGTGGGTAGCAAAGGATGAAGGCACTCAGGGCTTCTGAGCATCAGCAGATAGAGCAGTCACTACCCACTCTGGCCCTTCCATCACTCTCAAGCTCTTGAAGATGTGCTTCTTGGACTGTTTGGTGCTGCTTTCATAGACTAAGCTTTGGTCTTGCCCTGGCAAGGTACTAGTGTCAGGATGCCTTTGCAAGAGACATGAGATGGTAGCAGTCCCTAGCAGCTGTGGAGTCACAGGGTTATCACCAAAGCGATGGAAAATAACCTCTGCTGCACCTGAGTCTCACTCCCTTCTCATATTCTCCTTGCCTTTCTATTTTTCTTGGGCAGAGATTGCTGCAGCTTTATCTCAGGGTGGGAAGAGTCAAACTTGGTGTATCTAATTGAGGAGCCAGCCTCTTCCTTGTGCTCCAAGCACCAAAACACAAGACAAAAACCCTTCAACATGCACTGCTTCGCTGGGGCATCTTTGCACCCCATGAACACTGTACAGCTTTCCCTCTGAGATCTTTGGATTTGAAGGCAGGAGCTGCTTTGCAGCACACTGGCTTGATAATCTGACTGATTATGAAGCCCTCAGTCTTCAGTTTCTTTTGACCAATGCTTTGTGCTGCCAAAGCACCTCTTAGTTGCTGGCCAACTGTCTGCTTGATTTGTGAGTACCTTCAACCTGCTCACAAATTCAATCAACCATCCTTGTGGGAATTACTCCCACAATCACACAGAATTCAAGGGAGACGTTACAAGGAATGGGCAGTCATGAAAAGCTGACCTTCAGCATCAATAACTAATGCTGCCAAAGCGGACTCCATAGACGCAAGATGCATTGATGCCAAGTGCACCTCGAGTGTGTATTAGTAATAAGTTACTGTAGGTACCTCTCAGTTTCTTCAGTCAAAAAGCAATCACCCTCCTCCCTTCCCCATGGCAACCAGGGTTTAGTAATCACCTCATCACCTCTTCCAAATTGAGGTTGAAATACATGTTCCCAAAGACTGAAAGCTCCAGTCTTTATTAAACTGCAAATATTTGTTACTTGCACAGACAAAGCATCTTCCAGTCTTCGTGTGGATAAATGTTCCCTTCTCCAGTTTGAAGTATGGTGGGATGGGAAGGGCAGAGGAGGTAAATATTTAAACAGCCTGCTAGAGGAAAGCCATGCTTTGAGACCCAGAAAACCAAAGGATCCGCAGGTGAAACTTCCAACAGAAAGAAAGCGTATTTGCTTTTACAAGGATAAGGAATGAAGTATTGCATTTTGGCCGCAGGGAAGCCTTCTCTCATGTCTTTGTTTCTGGCTTTTGCAGGCAAGCTGACAGCCTGAGCTATCAAAGCATTTGTGCTACACAGAAGGTGTTCTCATTCTGGGGCTAATGCAGCAGAAGCCAGATCTAAGCCAGAAATGGAGGTCACCATTTGTTTCTTTTGCTGTCAGCTCTGGTAAAGAGCTACTGCAACTTTCATCCTGGCCAGGGATAAAACCAAGGATTGGCCTCTCAGCACTTGCAAATATGCTGCCAAGGAGCCTGAAAATGGAGAGCTAAGACTCAACTCAAGACATTACGGAGGATGCTGAGCACTCATGTACAATATCCCTTCTACAGAGCCACTTACTTCACAGTGTTTCTCCAACAGTAGATTCTGGCCTGATACAAAATCTGAGCACTGAATTTTACTCAAAACCATGAAAATTCGGGCAAATTGTATAAATTAAAAAATGAATTCTCACGATTCATTTGTGGTTGTTTTTTTTCCCTAAATATTTGTACTGTAAAAATGATGCTAATTAGACAGCATGAGGAAAATAGGGGAAAATTAAAGGTATAAATGCCTTCTGGGGTATTGCTCAAGACCTGGGGGAAAAAACTCTTTATAGAATGGGAAGGAAGGAATTCTGCTGGTTCGTAAGACATGTGCAGCACTTGAAGCGACCATAAAAACCCTCCGATAAGAAACCGCTCGAACAAACGCGTTACCTGGTGGCACCATCTACTGGGTGTCAAGAGAAACAACTGAGGAATGGAGGAATCGGAGTCAGCCGTTGCATCCAGCAGACACAAGTGATGCAGGACAGGATGTTCTTGCTGTAAGTGGGTCTGTCGACGCGCAGGATGCACAAAAGCATCTGCAAAATCCAGCTATTGGCTCCATCCCGGTCTTCCCTACCATGGTGCAAACGGGTGACAGACCCTCTTGCTTTCTGTAGGCTTCAAAGAAAATAGCAAAGTAAGATATATGTATTCTCTTTCTGGTGAGAACACATGAACCATGTTAGTTCTTTACCAGCAAACACTATGGGCACATTTCTCCTCCTACATCCAAGAAATGTAAGCCTAAGAAAACACCCAACAGAAATGTTAAGTAACTGCTTTTGAACTAGCTCTCTTTCAATCCACACAGCAGAAAGAGCATGGAGCAAATTCAGAAGCAGGGTTTATATTAAAGCATACAGTATACACAATGTCTTCATAAAAGACTCCCCGCTGGACTGGCCCTCAGTGGATGCATTTTGCTTCCAACCTGATCCTTGTGCTCTTTGGTGACTCCAGGCCTCATTTTTGGCATGAGTGAAAGCTCCCAGCCCCTCTGCCATGTCATGGAGGTGGCTTCCCATGCTTGTGCTGCCCCACATCCCCAAGGTCAGCATGGATTTCCAACCAAAGTCCTCCTCCCAAGCCCTGAGCTCCATTCTCCAGGTTATAGCATTCACCTCTGCTCTCTTCAAAGGCAGCTTCCTTCAGGAGCAGACCCCATGGTATTCTCATAAGGAATGCACATCCTTAATCTTTTCCTTCCAGGACTATTCAAGATTTCCCAAACACACCTTGCTCCTAGAGAATCACGTACTGTGCTACACACTGAGTGAGATAAAGTTATAAGCTATTGTAACGAGATGCTGCCAGTTTGGTATTGTCCTTTGTTAAACTGCTTAAATCCAAGTTTTTCACAAGATTGCTTTCATCACATCATTGCTTTCATTGCTTCAAATATGCCTGGAATATTTGATATGAGGATTTAATCTCTACCATCACAGATTCTGTGGCTTTTGAAGAAGTAATAAACTTCTCCATGACGTAGCTGGTCCAGAGATCCTTAAGATGATACGAAATGAAAAGGAAATCATGTGCTTTCCTAGGTCTGACATACCTCACTAGACTTACTGAGAAGCTATTAGTCTTTTCATGACCCAGGCCTCTGTAATGGTTGGAGATATCAGTGTGCTCTAGAGACACTGTGGTGTCTTGAGAATGAATTCTGGGATAGGTGAAATGATGGTTCATTGTAGTTTGTCTTGTTTCAGCTTCACAGAAAACAACCCAGGATTCCTAACCCATCCCTGAATGGCACCAAGCAACCCGATTAAAAAGTAATGCTCAATTAAAGATCAGCTTGAAAAGAATCCAGCATCAAAATCACTGAGCCTCTGGACCCTACAAAGAAAGGCCATTAAATTTAATTCCTGTGCTGCTGTAACATGGAGCAGATAGACAAACTGAGAGGGGGTTTTCATTAGAATTCACCTTTGAAACCTAGTTGATGCCTCAGCAGAATCACTGCTCTGCATCCCACGCCTGCTCTCATCAAGACTGCAGCACCGTGTCTCAAGGAGCCAAAAAAAAGGGGGGGATTTCCACAGGGATTTATGATGAAACAGGATACAAGTTGCTGATTGTCTTTATGACAACCTGATGAGATAGTGGAATCTTCATTCCAGGTAAGTGGAACTTTATTTATAGATGAGCTGCTTTAACCACTCATCTTTGTGAGACATGAGGGAAGTTGAGATTTCACCGCATTTCCCAGCTGGAGATAAAACCAACTTGGAAAAAGGATTTTCTGATGATTTGATGGTGATTTTGATCTGTAGCTTCTTCCCCATGCACCAGTTTGGTGTCGCTCACAAGTCAGAGATGGGTTTTGTTACTTACGCTATGGGGAGAAAGGCCTTATCTCTGCTCTGACCTAAACTCTAATACCTGAGCTTTTAAAGCCAACAGCAAACCTGGATTTTCCATGACTTTTAAACTTGGAAAAGATGATTTTTCAGCAGATGTGTGTACAATGGTTCTATTTTTGTTCCAGCCATTGATGGCTATATATGCAATTTTTAATTTCCATTTTTAAGACCATCAGAAGGATGTTACTTGAAACAATTCGTGTATCTGCTATAGGGATATTTTGGTACTTTGCTTTTAAGATAAATAGATAGCGGTAAGCTGAGCTCTCCAGAGCTGCATTTTGCAAACTAGAGGAATATAAACAAGGGGCTTGTGAAAACACTTGTCAAGGATGCTGTTTATCAGCCGCTGCAGAGCCACATCAGAACATAGTTCAGTAATACATACTTTATACCAACCAATCGATCAAGTAATTGATACTGAAATATTTCAGGGACTTCTTCCAGGTTTTTCTTTTCATTAGAAATTCATATTAGACATTAAACATATTCCTTCAAAACACTTGAGAGTCGCAGCTTTTCCCCTCTGCAGTTTGACTGCTTGAGGTTCATCTTCTCTATGCCATCCTGCACTCTCTGCCCTACCCACAACATAATGAACAGGGGGATCTTTTAGTCTCATTTTCTGATTAGTGCTTCTTCTTTAAAATCTTATCCATTTACCTATCTATGTATCTTATTGTTCTCCCCTCCAGATAAGGGCTTTGTACAAACACCATTTTAATTACTTTTGTTATTAGTCAGCAGTGAAATCTGTGAGGTGCCTGTTATACATATTGAAATCTTTGCTGCTTTTTTTCATGTATTATACATAACTTCTCATTTACTTTTTCAAGTTTAATTAAACTTCTTTTACAAGAAGTAAAATTCTTACATATGCCCCTCCAGTATCACTCTGCTAATTCTTATTGTGACATTACAGGCTAGATGACATCACTAAATCTCATTTGTTTCAGAGGAGAATGCATTTTAGAAAATGAAGACTTGGAGCAACTTTTGAAAATTTTATTTTTAAAGGAGACTTCTTCCTAGTTTGCTGAAATTTAAATAAAAATAAATAGGCAATTAATGTAGAAATGCTAGTTTCAGGTGACTGAAATACTTTAAGCAAAGTTGAAATATTACTGTGAATTCTGATTTTTTTTTTTACATTTTAGAAACAAGTATTTCTAAAACCACTTTAAATTGAAAAATAAAATTACATTGTTGGCTCTTGAACTTTCGTGGTAAGGATGTCAAGAAAACATCACTGTCATTCCATCTGTACTTTGAGTGAAAAAAAAGATAAAATGTAAGAACAGTTTTACTTTCAAGTCTGGTCTGCCTTAGTTGAAAGAGTGCTAATGTGATCTGAGATTAGCAGAAGAGCTGCTGGTAGATCCCATTGACCCTGTGTGCCTGCCTTCAACTTCCTACAGCCTATGTGAGTGACACTTCGAGTCATTAAAGGATATTTAATCACTTTAACAGTGGCACGTGCTTGGTCCATGAGCAGCACAGTCCTGGTAGCTCAGGCTGGTGGCACAGAAACACACTATTGTGCAAAGATGCTTTTTGTTCTTGTCAGTAGTGCTTGATTTATATACTCTGATTACCGCCTGCCTAAAGCAAGCAATAAAGCTGCCAACACAGTCTTGCAAAGCCCTGGAGGGAGATGGGCTGTGCACATGCTGGGGTCATATTGGGTATTTCCTGGCTCAAAGGTCTCCTTGGCAGCACACTAGCTAGTGCTATGTGGCAGAGGGAATGAGCAAGTTATAAACCTGATGTTCTCAGGAACAAACAGGAAAACTGCAGGAAAAGACCTTGTAAATCCAGTATAAACAGTTAATTCTGTCCTACATTATCTTCCCTTAGTTTTCTTGGTACCTTCTCACTGACCTTGATGTACTATTCCCACAAAGTCTGTTATTAATGAAACATCTTTAACAACCCTTTCCTGCTTGCTGCTTATAGTTTTGTAATTTACTTCCATGAGAAGGTGTTTTCAGTCCTTACTTACAGATAGTGTTTGATAACTCATGTTCTGCGCTGTCATCCTCATGCTGCTCCTTGACTGTATCTTGCAACTGTTTTGTCAATCCCTGCTTGCTTCTGGTGTAAGACTTGGAACGGTGTGTCGTGATTTAGCTGTAGTGTTAATAGGAATCACATAGCTAAATCCTCAAGCAGGGCTTGATATGGAATCATATTCATTTAAATTATTAATTTAAATGAGATGAGGATGAGGTCACAGGTTTGTTGTTAGTAAATATTTAAGTGTTACAGAAATTCTTTTAAATTGGTCTCTCCGATTTGTTCATTTTACTATGGGAAGTTATCTGTAAAGCATTCAGTAAGCATGAAATTCTCATTTATGTTTGGAATGCAGCTTCTCTAGTACTTTCTTCTGGTTTACATGGTAAATCTGACTGGTATCTCTTTGAAAACGTTTAATTTCTGGCTCACAGCTACTGGGAATTTTTCTGGCTGTAGCTATAGTTCATCTCAGTTCAGCCTATCTGGGATCTTCCTGGCCCATGTACTCAGTTCACTTTTGATATAGGCCCAAGAGATGATGCTGTGGCACATGCAGGCTCTTAGTCTGGACTTCATCCAGTTCCCCTTGAGTTTTGGTACTGTCTGGACTAATTTAAAATGAACTCTTTTGAGAGATTTATGTCACTCGAAGTTGTTTTCAGGTAGGACAAGAGCCCATGTTGAGTCTCTTTGTGTAGTCCTCAGGGTACAGCTCTCTTGCAGTAAGAGGTCTAGAGTTTGCTTTGGTTTGTTTTCAGCTGTACATATCTGTGTGCTCCTGCCCAGAAGTCTGATGGGGGCTGTGCTGTCTTCTCTGTGCTGTGCATTTCATAGTCTGAAATTGAAGTGCAAATTGGCTGCAAGACTTCAATTGTAGAAACTTTTTTGAATTTGTTCTGCTTTGGCATGATCTTCACTGTAAAGTGCAGAGCAGTGAAGAACCAAGCCTGTGCTCACCACATATCAAGGCTAAGATAAGGCTTTGTAGAAATCATAGGAAGTGATAAACGTTCACCGACTATTTTAATCATATGGACAAAGGGATCCTGGAATGGCAGGTTTAGAGGTTTACTAACGTACAGTTTAAATACAGCACTTTGTCGTAACTTGTTCACAATGATAAGTACTCTGAGGATGTCTTCTAGCTTTCATGTGTTTGACCTTCCTGCTCTAGATGTTGACCACTTTTATATTTTACCCTCTGTGCAGTGTAGGTGGTTTCTTCATCGCCTTCTATTATTGAAGTTAAACCCTGAGCTTGTGCTGGGAGATACTTAAAGCCAATGAACAACAAAGCAAGTGGAAATAGTGTCACCTGTTATTTTCCACTTATTGTATTTCTTTTAGTATTCTGTATGGACATTTTACACCTAGTGCAGAGGACACAGAGTTTTTTTTTATTTTGGTAGGTCATGAGGGTTTTTTTGTTTGTTTGTTTTTCTTGGTGTTTTCTCTTGGAGACTTGACTCTGGAAAAGAATTCAAGGGAAAAAAAGGAATGTGTTAGGTGATGGTGAGACTGATAAACAAAGGTAGCATGTGAATTATACATAATCTTGATATGCATAATCTTGAGCATTCACCTTCAGGAAACAGGAGGGCTTCGGTTGTGGATGACTGGCAGAGAAGACCTTGAACAGTAGTTCTGTGAGACTTATTTATTTGTCAGTACAGTCTTCTAGGAGGATTAATTATCAGACAGAAAAGCCTTGAGGGCTTATTTTTTGTTCTCATTCTACAAGTTTTGGACCAACAATAGAACTCTCCTTTCTAGTACTCCTGATTAGCTATACAGCAGTCTAGTAAGGCACACAAGTGCACAGGATTATTCAACCTGGATATGCAAATAAGAATGTATTACAGCTCTTGCTGGCTTTTATGGTCTTTATTAAGCACAAGGGAACAGTTGAGCCTGCATACATTGACTCACACCTAGCCAAGATCATAAACTACAGTGCAATGCAACTCCCTTCACTAAGGGCATGCAGAGTGCAGTGAAAGGCTGTGCAAAGCTTGTACAGCTCAATGCAGAACTGATTTTAGTGTTCATGAAGCTCAAATATCAAGCTCTCCTAAGAAATTAACACATAGTGAACGGACAGATTTAGAGAGGAAGGGTTTATGAGCTGTATGCGTGTAGGAATTGCAGACTATGACTGCCAGTAATCACATACATGGCTTTCTGAATCACTAGTATGTGCTGCAGTTGCTACACAGGATGTGTAAACTATATCCACTCAATTTTCTGAGCAAAGCATCTAGACCTGTTTAATATGCCAGCTATGAGTATTTAATGTACATGTAATTAATAGAAATTCCCTTCAATGTATTTGGTATCCCAAAGCAAAATCAAATAAATGGGGGATTAAAAGTGCCTTGGGTTTATCATTTTTAGCAGTCTTCCACATGTAACCTAGAATGGACTTAAAGGACACCCAAAAGTCTCTCTTGGTAGTAAGTACCTTTCAGGGTATGGAATTCTCTCGCTTACTAGCCATTGAGGGAGGCAGGGAATAAGAGGCATTTCAGTGGATTTATTGAGAGTTTCAAGGTTTGAAAGTACCATCTACATTGTGGGGATTGTGAGGTCTGAAATATCTGCTTCTCTTCCTGGAGTCCATCTGTATGGGAAGGAAAAGTAATCTCACCTGCTGTAGCTGGCCAACTGTGATGGGTCTGGCTGAGATGGTGCTAATGTTCTCCATCGCTGCTTTGGTAGTGCTGTGTTTTGTACCTAGAAAGGTGTTGATAACACACCAGTGTTTTGGCTACAGCTGTGCAGCACTTCACAGCATCAACCTATCTCTCTAACATTCTTCCTCACCAGTAGGCTGGGGGTGAGTAAGACCTTGCAAGGGGACACAGCCAGGACAGCTGACCCAATCTGACCAAAGGGATATTCCACACCATATAATGTCTGTTCAGCAATAAAAGCTAAGAGAAAGGAGGAGGAGAAAGGGATATTTGTTATTGAGATACTTGTTTTACACAGCAATTGCTATGTATGCTGAAGCCCTGCTTCTTGGGAAGTGGTTGGTCATTGCCTGCTGATTGGAAGTAGAGAATAAATCTTTTGTTTTCCATTGCTTCCATGTGCAGCCTTTGCTCTTACTTTAATAAACTGCTTTTATCTTGACCCATGATTTTTTTCCATCTTATCCCTACCCCATCCTTCTGAGGAGGGGAGAGATGGCTTGGTGGACACCAGTTATCCAGCCAAGGTCAATCCACCATGCTCACCTGGATTTCATGCAGTTTTAGAGGTCTAGCAATGCTAGACTAGTTGACCCTGTATGACCATGGTGTACCTTTTGAGTTTGAAGTTTTTGCTTCTTTCTCAGCTTGCACTTAGGTTTTTTGGACTGATGATGTTGGTAAGACACTGGTGATGTACCTAATCCGGAAATTCCTGGAGCCATCTGTTTTACTGATATGCTTACAGCAGTACTGCAGCAGAGGTAGCTGTAATCAGCATGCTGGCAGACCCCTCTTTCAGTTCTATATGTGAACATTCCTGGTGGCTGCCAGGCTTTGGGGGATTGTCTCTTGTTAAAGAAACTTCTGAGAGTTGTCCTGCACCAGGTACCACCATGACTGGCAACGACCAGGGAAGATAGAGAAGGAAGCAAACAAACCAGAAGTTCTTCCAGAATTGGAAGTTTACCTCATGTTTGAAAAAAGCATTGTGAGACTCTGTGTAAAAGGGCTATGTCTTTATTCCTGCCATAACCTTGTTATTCACTAATGGTAACATTCAGGCTGAAACCTGCAGATTGTTTGTGGGATCTGATGCCATGATAGCAAATGTGCTATGGCTCTTAAGAAAGACATGACCTTTTCCCTAAAGTATTTTAATGTTGAAAATATAAGTACACTAAGAAAATTATCTTTCAGGAAAGGATCCAAAGTTGGATTCCAGGACTTCCATACTGCTGGAAAGAATGGCTCAAGTGAATTGATTTTTTTCTGTATGATCAAATACAAGTCTGTGGTTCTTTAGAAGGATAGGCTGTCTCAAGACTTCCCTTTCGCATTATTCTCTTTGATGGAGCAGAATGGAAGTCAGTTAAAGGAATATCTATTACAGGGTGGTTCAGGCTGGAAGAAAACTGGAAGTCATCTGGTCCAACTCCCTGCTCAAGCAGGGCCACCCAAAGGCCAGGACTGTGCCCAGATATCTTTTGAGTACCTCCGAGAATGGAGACTGCACAACCTCCCCGAGGAACCTGTGTCACCCTCACTGTAAAGAGGTATGTAGGAAGGTGAGGGGGATGTTTGTTTCTGTCTGCAAGTCCCTGTGTGAGTCCTCAAGTGATAGCCACTGGCTGTCAGCAGGCATATGAGAGCAGCAAAGTAGGCTGCAATTTAACACTCCTAAAGCAGTAAAGTTTGAGGAGCAATTTAGCACTCTTAAAGCATGACAGCTGCACCAGTTTTCTTTCAACATTTATATTTTTTCTTGTTGTTACATTAGAGACTCATCATTATAAATTCCAACTTAGACTTCTTATTAATCATCAGCCCTCAGCATTGCAAACC
This sequence comes from Coracopsis vasa, assembly GCA_026283785.1. Classification (NCBI taxonomy): domain Eukaryota; kingdom Metazoa; phylum Chordata; class Aves; order Psittaciformes; family Psittacidae; genus Coracopsis; species Coracopsis vasa. The sequence goes on from JANHGB010033467.1 coordinate 18,425, forward strand.
TCAGTGTTTTGTATTTGTAAGGCACTGATAGCCTTTATTTGATCTTGCATCACTCCAGATAAAGTGGCATTACCCTAACGCTGTACATATAATCTGTTCATAATTGGAAGAGCTCCTTCAGGCATCTTATCATTTGAGCTGTGAACACAATACTTCATCATTACAGCTAGTTAAAAGTATGCTACTTTCATAAATCATAATTCTGTAACTCTTTTGAAAAAGAATTAGTATTTTCCAATATCCTTCCTGTAACAAGCACCTGCAGCCAGTTGTTCTAACATAATAATTTCTTCGCAATTAACTATGTAGGTTTTCCCCTCTATGAAGGAACAGTTTCATGCTAATGTTGTATTTTGGTCAATAATGGGTAGTTGCAAAGGTCAGGCTATCTTAATACCTGCAATGCCACAACACATGAAGGAGGAGAAGGGAATGTTACAAAGATAAACAGGAAAATTCATAAAGAAAGAATTAGAAAACGCCTTGTAATTCAAACAACTTGCCATCTTCTGCTTCTAAGCCTTGTTAGACCTGACAAGCAAAGTTCAGGAAGGAGTGATAATTGAGAAAAAGGGATCAATTTATCAATGGCAAGGAGAAATGTAGCCTGCTGAGTTTCATGCTCAAAGCCCAGCAGAGGGATGGGTGCCTTAGGGCCAGGGTTAAAGATCAAACATTTCTTGCAAGTCAGGGGTTCCTCCAGTTCTCTTTGAGAACTTTTCAGTTTTTCAGTGAAGACAAGATCAATTTAATTTCAAAGGTCAAGAATAAAATATAAAATAAGACATCAGGATGAAGATGCTGCTAGCAAATATGGGTCTATCTCCTTAGCAGTTGGACTAGAGATGCCCAAAGATCCCTTTTGAACTGAAATTCTTACATGATTTTGTGATGTTCACTTTGCAAAAAAAGTTCCAGATACAGCAGGTTAAATATGTTATCCAAATACTCTTGGAAGGGATAGCTTATTTCAGGGTCATAATCCATTAAGAAAAATATTTTCATGGTAGAGCTAGTATAAATATCATTGTTGTTATTTTTATATGTTGAGTTGATTTCATACTTCTTAAAAATGTTCTCTTTGATAACAGTGGTGATCAATGACAGGGTGTAGAAACATCACATAAGTAGATACAGCTACTGCTATATTCATTATAATCAGATGGTGTTACAGTAATGTTTTATGAGCCCAGTGAGCAAGCTGAAGGAGAATTTCATAGCTCAAAATGCTGAAAATGTTACCTGCCATCTTAGAGGAACATTATGGCATGTTTTTTTCTGTAACATCACATGGGGAGCTGATGTTAACATATCCATAGTTTGTTCCTGGATCCTTCTCTGTGCTATTGCTCTCAGAAGCAGCATTCTCCTGTTTTGGTGTAACACTCTTCATGTCCATACCTTCCAGTTAGGTTTGATAGCATAATTTCACTTTGTGCTTCCCCTGTGTTGGTGTTAACAGTAATTAAGCTTGCTTATGCATTTCTCTTCCTTCCTCACTTCCCTGTTTCCACATGCACTCTATTATATTCACTGTAATGGTTTTGATCTTTCAAATGGTGCACGACTATTTTTGAAGGTTCAGAAAATGAACGCTTTTGAACTACTCCTCAGGAAAATATTTTTAAAAAATGTGAATTGCTACAGTTCTGTGCATAACTTGTCCAGAGGAAGGCTTGCAGGCAATGAAAATCACTGACTGAGTAACAATTTCAGCAAGGAATGAGGTAGAAGAGACCCAGTGTGGAGCCTGTGAAAGTAAACAGGCATTTGCCCTTATGCACTAAACAGCAAGAAAGTTCAGGAGCTGCAGAGTGCTGAGGGATAACAAAACAGTGTTTAAGAAAACAGTGTAAATTTTCCATTGCTATATTGCAATAACTTTGTTTTACTTAACAGAATAAATAATACAGTGCCTTTGCTATAGGGTTGTGAGCCACAGGAGATATTTCACAGTAAATCAACATTTACTTCCTTGAGTTACAGAGAATTTTGTGGCCCTGAGGCCATTTGAACAAATGGATGGGAATAGATGGGAAAGAGCACCATGGGGGTAGGAGTTTTAGAAACTTCTCACTGCTTTTTATGTCTCTGTACACCAAGCAGAGAGGAATAAGGACATTATACAAAGGGATGTGTATGCTTGCTGTTAATTTTTGTGTAAAATTGCTTAGTGCAATATATAGTCTTAAATGTAGTTATGGGTGGCTTTTGACAATCAGAACCTTTGCTGTTTCCTTTAACTTTTTATTTCATTTATTTCCTAGGAGGAAAAGAAATGCTTACCGAAACTGAAATTTTGAGGAATTATGGTTTATAACAAAAAAATCCCCAGAAAACCCATGAGGAAAATGTGCCCCAATAAAAACTTTATCTAAATTTTATAACTATATAAAGTCCCTATAAGAGAAAAATCTTCTGTGATTGATTTTTAGATATTTTCTCTGTGTGATGCTAAGAGAGAAAAATGTTAATTAAGGTTTTTTATTCTTACAGTAACACCTGCCCAGCTCTGTCATGTCTGAAAATGGCTGTGGTCCTCTGTCAGGGAGTGTGGTGCAGGCTGTGGCACATCATTGATGGAAGTGCTGCCCCTGCCAATGTATTACGATTGTAACACACTCAGAATGCTAGCTTTTGTGAACAGGGCCATCTTTTCAGAGTGCATCTTTTTATGTCCATATATTTCAGGATGCTGAGTGAGTTTTCATAGCTTTTAGGCTTTTCAAGCTCTTCCATCTTATTATTGCCTATCACAGCCCTCTTAGTATCTTGAGTTAAACACCATCTCTTCTGCTGACCTTGATCGACTGCCTTTCTATGTCCTCTTTACAAAACTGAAGGAAACCCTGAGAGTGCTGTTCTCTTGTTATGAGCTTGCATTGGAAAGGTTATTAATGCTGATACTTATGAATGGCTTCTAGATTTTGCTTGGAGAGAAGCAGATGCACTCATTTAGTGTGAAGTTATTGGCCTTTCCAGTGCAACAAATACTATACAATACCTACAAATAAAAAATAGTTTTAAATCAACAGGATTAGATAGCTTGCTCCCAAGTGGGCTACAAATGATTGAGGGGATTTTTGATGTAACAAATTATTAAGTAATAAAACAAGTAAGTAAATAGAGCTTGAAATACTGGAGAAATCTTAAAAGGCTGATCAGGGTTTAATGTGATAATGAAAAAAAGAGTCAAGTGTGGGTCACCTGAATTATAAGGTATGGTAAAAGGAATCAAGCTCTTGTTAGAGGTACCATGAATGTATGCTGTAGTCAGACACAAGCTTGGGCTTTGTACAGGAGTAGTAGGATAAAATTTAATGTATTGTGCTACAGAAGAGATCATACTGAATGATCTAATGTCTTTTTTAGGCTTAAAATTGGGCAGTAATTCTTTGGCCAGTCACTGTGGTAAAGTTACACGACAATCTGCAGGACCCACTATGAATCTCACTTGGAAAAAGAGTTATCAGGGCATTCATCTTAAACTCGCCTGCTTTGTGAGAGTGCCATGGCAGGTCCTAGATAGCCCTGTGAATAGTTATGTGCTTTTAATTAGAAAGTGGTATAAGATTTACAGCAGTGTTCAAGCCGCATTGTAGCCCTTGCTCCATGATATGCCACTGCAGTTAAGCATTCTGCCTGCTTAGCTGGTGGGAGAAGACAGAATTACCAAGGAATCAGTCATTTTCAGGAGTGTGTCAAGGGCAAGAGCTTGTGTACAGAATCGAGCCAAAAGAAGCTGGGGTAGGAAGTCACATCTCTCCTCTGCTCCTCCAGTTCAGCTGCCTTCTGGGCAATAATTGAGCTGCAGTCCCTGCACACTCAAAAATTTACCTTTAAGGGTATTTCTGAAAATGCTATTTCATGGAAAGGTAGAGATATTTTCTTTTGGGGGAGAAGCAGTGTCTGGCCATCATAAATTCTTCAGTGATCATGCAACATTAAAATGCTACATGTTAAAACTATGAAAATCTGAAGGTATTTTTAAAAGCTTGTAAAATTGTGTCAGATCATTTTATGCAGTCATGTACAAGCCACCATATATCATAATGTACATGTACCCTTTGTGTCAGGATCCATGAAGAAAAATGTATTAACTACCACGAGTTCAGCAGGGCACAGAAATATGACCACAGGCAGCAGTCTGCAGAGGCAGACCCTTGCTCTGAAAAAGTCAAGCACCTTTGCTAGAATTAGATTTATTTTGGTTTTTAGGACTTGAAGGCCAGATCTGACTCTGCTGGCATTGACTAATAGAGGTTGACTGCCAACCATAAAGAAGTTAGTAGAAAATTTTTCCTTCGTGTTACATGTAATTCCACTACATTTATTTGCAGACACCAGTGACACTGGATATCAGTGTGCTGGATACAGTCTGGAGCTTTATTTGTTTGTTTATATCTGAACATCTTCAGTGTTCAAGAACTTCAGTTCCATTCTGCAATGCAAAATAAATCACATTTAATTTCTCTGCAATAAGCTTACATGTCAAAATCAATTTTAATTGTTACCAAATCTTGATACAGTGCAGAGAGTGTTACATGGCATCATGTGTTATGGCTGGATTGAACTTTTCCTTTTTCCTCTTTAGAGAGCTGTAATAGGAAAACTACAGAAATGTTTTACAGTATGTAGACCTGGTAGATGGAGTATTTTGAATTATTTTTCACTTTCTGCACTGTGTGATGTAGTTACATAATTACCTGATACTTTTAAAAGAAATAATGTCCTTTTCTCATGAACAGTCAGGGGTAATGATGATGATTGTCATTTAGGCCTGTGCTTCCATTTTCAAATATCAGAATGCAGGGAACAAAAGACACAATGGATCTTGTACAGTCAGTTACACACCAGAAAAGAAACAGTTGTTACTTTGGTGAACACAGATTTAGCCCTTGCATTAGAAGGTATGAGTCCACCAAGTCACTTTCATGGGTCTGCAGTGGCAAGGGTCTGTAAATAACATTAATGTGCTTTTTCTGATATGTGAACACGACTATCCTTTCTCTGTGCTGGGACTAAACTTGCACTGACCTCTTCCCTTTCTCTGCAGAAGCAATATTAAATGCTGGCAGTGTGATTATTCCTGCCCTGTGCACACTCCTTGCCTTCCTCCATCAGGAGTCAATGTGCAAATGTTGTCTGGTTGCTGCTGTCAGGATGAAGTGCAGTGTTTGCAGCCCTTTGCCTCTCCTACTGCAATCAAACAGAATTAAGTCCAGGCTGACTTAATTATTTCTATTTTCTAATGGTGAAGAAATCGATATTTGTAGTACATACCTTACTTTTCATCTTTTTAAAGGTCTTAAAACCTCTCCCTTATCACCTCCCTAGCCACCCAAGACCAGATTCATTGTCTGTATAGATGATGATGTGATGAAGGCTGCTGCTGGTTTAAGCAGGACATCACATGTTGTCATTCAAAGTTTTTTCCAGCCTCGGTACATCAGGCAGCATGCCTGGAAAGCTGTGCATTGCTGAGAGTATCTAGTGTCCTAGGCACATCCTCATCTACTGTTTGAGTGGGATAAACGTTGCCCCATTGCAATTTCACATGAAGCAACAATGAAAGATGCAGTGGTGATGAGAGGAGATGGTTCTACTCCGATGGGCTATGGGTATGCTGTTAACCTAAGAGCAAAACAATTCTTCAGTAGACAGTGGTTGTTTTCTAAAGCTTCTTTTTTTTTTTAGCATGTCTCAATTATATTAATGGGTTTCCTCCTTGGGACGCTCATTCTGGCATGTAAGTGTAAAAGGAGGCATTTAGCTATTCAGTTTGTACTTAAGAGGAGTTTGGATTTGATGGACTGTTTGTACGAAGGGCTGTTTACTGCTGGAGGTAGGGACACCCTCAATTACACTCAGGCTCCAGCCTGTCTGTATTAACAGAGCTTCAGACCTAGCCTGTCTGCTGTTCCTCCTTATCAGTATTTAACAGAAACATATGGGGGTGAATCCAGTGTTGCACCCCATCTTCAGTATGTAGGCAGTGTGTAGCGATGGCTGTGTGTAGTAAAACATATGAAGCAGGGGAAGGAGCTTGAAGGGCAAAATGTTGTTTGTACATACAGTACACAGTGCAGAAATGAGTAAATACTGCCAACCTGCCCTTCCACTGACCCAGTGGGAGGGCAGCCGGAGAGGTGTTTCTCCAGGTTAGAAGGCTCAGTACTATGTACTATATTTTCACATGGACAGGTGGTTTTCCAGGGTGACTTGACTTGGTTCTGTGATTTGAGTCACTGACTATTCCCTGAGTGGAGATGGCAACTTATATTCATTAAATAATTCAAGTAATTTTTTTTCTGCAAGTGATCTGCAGCTCCACCAAGCTGTAAAACCAGCATGTGTTGGGGAACTGTCTGTAAGCTGGTGTTCCTGGGCTCTTCTGAGACATATTTATGATAGTGGATAATATGAATTCCATAGTTAATCAAGCACGAGGGTTAAGATGCCATAATTCCTGTTCAGAGGACTGGTTTTAGGTATTGCAGCTCTGCCTTCAGCATGAATTAATCTTTCCTTTCTGCATTTCCAAATAGGGATGCCATTTGAAGTGATATGGTACTCACTGTGTTTCCTGGCACAGTGAAACCCCAGTGTTGCAAAACTCGACTTCTGTCTGCACCTCTGATGCTAGATTGGGCTGGACCAGGGCAAAGCTGAACAAGGAGCTATGAGGCAACAGTGCTTTTTGGACATATTTATAGCATCTGGAGGAGTTTAATAGAGTTTAACAGACCTGAGGCATCATGTTTCTTTTTTGAGCTGACGCCTGTAAATACAGTGCTATGAAATTGTGAAACATTATATGCCGTAAGCACTAAATGCCATTATTATTCTGCAGTCTATGTGTAATTTTCCATTCCATGAGAAATTTTCCATACCCTTAACTGCCATTTCAGCTATTAAAGATTGAAAATGGCAATGGCATTTGGAAATTTGAAAGAAAAGTAACTGTCATACGAAACCACTAGGCTCTAACTTTGCACCCCAATACGTTACAGACCTGGATGCATGGCTTCTAATTTATACTAAGTTTCTGGTTCATCTTCTACTTAGAAGGCAGATATTGCTACAGACCTTCAAAATTAATTTCCACTGTTTAGTTGAAAAGAAATTAGGGAAGAAATTCTGTGCGCTTTCTATAATCAGAGTCTATAAATACATTGAAAAATCCTAATGAATCCCAGCGTACTTAAGAAGAAACTGTAATGCTAGGAGTTAATGCTCTTTTTTAAATAGCCTGGGTGCTTTTTCACCTAAACAGACTGCAATGAGCAAAGTCTGGATTAAGAAATATGGATATGAGAGATGTATACGGTTTCTTTTTCAGTCTATTTTATTTTTGCAATGACAAATGGAGTACTGGATTTTGGCATACTACTTGAAAAAGCCTTGGGGTAACAATGGGTTTAGGAACTTGTTAAACCTCAAAAAAGGATTTTATTTTTTTTTATATAAACCTATTGGTTAGGCAGAAGATTTTTCCAGGTACTCTTTGAAATGGCTTTTCTTATAGCAAGGCAGTGTTTTGTAGTAGTATTAATACTGTAGAGAACAATAGAATAGTTTGGGTTGGAAGAGACTTTCAAAGGTCATCTAGTCCAGCCCCCCTGCAATGAGCAGGGACATCATCTAGATCAGGTTGCTCAGAACCACATTCAGCTCAGCCCTGAATGTCTCCATGGATAGCGTAGAGTTTCCTGAGCAGGTCAGTGTGCAGGTTGTGCTGGAGCAATTCTCAGTATTGCACTGATCCCATATTATTTCTGCTATGGAATAGCTTATGTAAATGCAGATACATCCTCCATTCTGCGGGTTTCAGTTTCATCAAGCAAAACTGCAAAATCTCGGAAAATCTCTCCCTCTAGGTAATAGCTTATTTTTTAATTCACCATTGGGTTTTTTTTGTTTTGTTTGGTTTTGGTTTTGTGTTACTTTCTTTGATAAATTGATAGGAAAAACTATTTCTAGTTTCCAGCTGCTCCTTTAAGGAGGAACTTGAGCATAACCCATGCAACTGAACAACAGTTTGGTGAACTTTTAGGAACACCATTGCATGTGTTCTTAATGTGATTTATTTCCTTGACATCTCCAGTTGATTTTGCAAAGTCCACCAGAGGCAACAGAAAGGTTCCCATTACCTTAATGCCTTGTAATCAGGTAATGTGCCAAAGGCAGCTGTAAGGTAAAGGAGTCCTCATGCACCAGCATTTGCCTGGAGGACTCTCCTAAAAGGTTAATAATGAAACCAGACCTGTCAGGGCTAAACTGAGACACAAGGCACTTTAAGCCAATGCTATGTATCAACGTGTGAAATGAAAAAAAAAAAGAAAAATCTGTAATATGAACTCGAACACTTCTCATTCCAGTAAGATAGGGAGGAAAGTGTTTGTTTACTCTCTCAATGCAGTTCTGCAGTCAGACTTGAGAGAGAAAAGGTTCTAAATGGGTAGAATCAGGAAACGCATATGGATATCACAAATTTTCTCAAGTTTGCTTATTAACTATACTAATAATTATTCAATATAGTAATTTTATCTTCTGTCTTCAACTGCTGCTACTTCTTTCTGTACGTATTTCTTCTTCACAGGGTGGGTTTGGTTTTTGAGGTTTTTTTTCATCTTCCCATTAGGCTGAACTGCCTCTTTGGCAGTATTCCCCAGCCAGCAGGCTGAACATCAGCCCATAATCCAAATATTTGTACCCTGGAGACCCTAACAGAGAGAAAATACTGGTGCATTCAGATATAGAATTACAGTTTGTTAATTGCTTGCAAAGATGCAAGGTTTCAAAATATGTGGTCTATCACTTCGCTACACATTTTATCTTGAACCAATGGGTAATAACATCAAATCTTCATGATCTGGATCAAAAAGGCACATTTGTTTTGAATAAAACATGTTAAGTTCCAAGAGTTAATAAACAGTATCAATTAACTCAGTCCTAAAGTGTCCTGATGAGCATCCCAGCATCTTCCCATGACTGCTGGTCCACAGCAGCACTTTCATACAGATTCCTCCTGTCCAGGAAGACACCCCCTATTTTTTCTGAGCCTTCTCTGTTGTTTTTCTAACCTTCCTTTTTCCTCCTTTCCCTGCCTCCTGTCCTCTCTGCTGCTGATTGATCCTCATCTTAACCATGGCTAGCAATGAGTCACCAATACATGTTACCAGGATCCCTCACTAAATCTGACTCTGTGGAGTGCTGTGTGCCTTCCAGTATGTGGAAAGGTCAAGTACAGCCGTGTCCAATGGAGAGACAAAGCAAGGTGGTACCGATGACTAAAAACCTCCTGCCAAAGCAGCACAAGGGCCGTTTGCCTGGTTCAGCAGAGCCCCCTGGCCACCAAAATCCTGTCCCAGTGCAGGGTTACCCCAGTGCTGTGGTCTGGGTCAGCTGCCTCCCACTGAGTTTGGACTAGTAAAAATGCTGAGCTGGCAGCAGCTCAGAAATACCTTTAAAACAGCTTTTTCTTTGTCTGTGGGAGTATGTTCCTCTGGCACAGGCTCTGATCCAGCAAAGTGCAAACTTGCTTTATGCAGAGCTCTCAACCAAGGAGGCACTTCTTATGCCTGGGGGTGCCTGTGTTTAGCTTACTAGCTTTCTGAAAAAGGACATTTGAATCAGTGTTACTGGGTACCATTGCAGAAGGTAACCAGCCAAAGCAGCACCTGACAATCATTGTGCTCTGCTGGCAAACATCAATATTGTTGCTGCTATGGTAAGAAAAGGGGACATTTCTATGCTGCAGTGGTGAGCGGATTCTCAGCATTGTCTTTGTACTGCTCTCCCCTACTATGTGCAAAGCTGTCA
>JANHGB010033469.1:0-20681 GCA_026283785.1 Coracopsis vasa
CAATAATAATAATGATAAGGGAAATAACAAGGGAAGAGAATACAACCGCTCACCACCCGCCAACCGATACCCAGCCCGACACAGCAGTGATCTAGCCCTTCCGGGTAACTACCCCCAGTTTACATCCTGGGCATGATGTGCTGTGGTATGGAATACCTCTGTGGCCAGTTTGGGTCAGGTGTCCTGTTTCTGCTTCCTCCCCACTTCCCCTCCTCCCTGGCAGAGCATGAGACTCAGAAAGTCCTTGGCCAGACTAAACATTACTAAGCCACAACTAAAAACATCAGTGTTATCAGCACTGCTCCCAGGCTGAAAGTCAAAAACACAGCACTACATCAGCTACTAAGAAGGAGAAAAATGACTGCTACTGCTGAACTCAGGATGCACAGAAATAAAATATAGGTCTTAGTCCAACCTATTTTGTGTTTAATATAATACTCCTAATGATTCATGTAATGAAGGATATATAAAATAATAGAAATAACACAAGAAAAGAATCAAAATTAAATATTCTTTTTAATTGAATATTTTAATTATTACACAAGTTATCATTATTCTGTATGTCTATCTTATTTTTCTTTGAATTGATGATATTGAATAGTTGAATTTGATCTAATCAGAATAGAAATATCATAGGAAAAAGGTAATGTAGCTGGGAACAGAGCAATCTACATAATTAATAGTTTTACTTGAACTCCTGTAAGTATACAAAGTTTCTGTACCTATATTGCTGTTGTGCAAGACAATGTATGTTTCAAGATACTGAAATCTATTTCACCATGAAGTTCAATAAAACAGCTTCTCTTGCTGCATTTAGTTGGAAATCTAAGAGTTTTATTTACAAAACAAGTGTGCTATAGCAGTTTTTAATCATTTATAAAAGCAAATGGAAGTGCTTCATGGGCTTAAATAAATTTTGCACAAGAATTTAAGAAGTTGTGATTCACTAATAGGATATATGAACAAGAGTATAAGCCTCTCATGTCACTTCAAAGAAGATACAGGCCAACTAAAAAGAGTCCAAGTGAGTGCAATCAGAAAAGTGAGAGATTTGCAAATTATGAGCTATAAAGAAAAATGAATGAAGAGTGATTGGTTAGTCTAATTAAAGAGAGAGTGAAGAGGGAGATAACAATCTTCATATACATAAAGGCTGTTGTGAGGAGGGGAAGCATAATCTGCTTTTCATATTAACGGAGAAAAGAATCAAAGTGAGATTATGTAGGATATGCAAAGTTAGACTTAGTGCAGTTTTTCAACGATGATGCCAGTGAGGGCCTAGAGCACTTGGCTGAAGGCAGTTATGGGCTTTAAATCAACAGAGGCCCTTTGAGCACAACGGAGACCAAGAATAATACAGTTACAGAGATATGCTCTGCAGAAATTGCAGATTATTTCCTTTGGTCTCTTTGAAATAGGGATTTGATGAGCATAATGAAAAAAGCGAGGATGATTTTACTCTGCAATAAGCATGAGAAACCACAGAAATCTAAAAATTGTTTAAAGTGTTTGACTAAATGGAACCAGAGATAGATACACAGATAGAACCAGAGATCTTAATTCCCACTTGTTAAATACACAAAGGGACCGACTTCACATTTGTTACCCAAACCCATCCCACAGAATGCTATGAACTTGCAAAAGGGCTAAGTAAAAAACCTCTTCATTATGGTCAGTATAATGCATGACCTGGAGTTTAGTTTAAATGCTTGATAAGGTATTCTTGTTCTTTTTATTAATATGTCATCAAACTTTTGCATTTTGGCCTCTCTTTTCACAGAGGCCTTTGCAACGTACAAGAAAAAGGCTGAAAACCAATACAAATGATTCTAACATACTTACAAATACTTTCAAAATAGCAAAGAAAAGTTATTTACTTCTTAAAATTAAATTGATATTTATTACATGTAAGTTACAATGTCATTATCTCTTCAAAACTGAATGGTTCTAGTTACAGATCTCAGGGATATAGATGTAAATTGGAGTAGGAGAGAGGGAAAGCAACGGGTAGGTAACTGTAGTGATCATTTCTGTTGACACTAGGGTTAGTAAGACATCAGTTGTGGGTAAATTGTACTTGACATTATTGATGAAACTGGGAATATGACAAAAAATTCCAATTTCTCTTTCATTTAGTTAATTGATTCATGGACTTTTCAGGCCAGAGGGGAGACCATTATGATCATATAATCTGACTGTTTCTATTACACAGGTCATACAACTTCCTTGAATTAACTTCTGTGGTTGAACTAGAATATAAATTGTTCTAATATTTTATATGTGAATTCTTTCTAATCAGAATATGTCTATCTACAACTTACATATGCTGTAATTCATTATGCAATTTCCTGCTAGGTTTGAGAATTCTCCCAATAAATTTTTATTATTTATATGATTTCCTACCAACTGCAATCAAATCATATTTAACAAGTGAAGGAATCTATATGGAGTTCATTACTTCTGGGGTTTGCAGTGGAATCTTTATATATGGGCAAATTTTACAACATTACTGGGCTTTTCTGCTTTACTAACTTTATATCTCAGTTTTGAGGACAAATTCTAAGAGGAAATGGCACAGAACTAAACTAAACATATTAGGAAAATGAGAACTAAACTAAACATATTAGGAAAATGTTATTTTACAGTGGAAACATTCTAACGGAGGTGAATTGAGAATAATCTATCCATGCAAACTGTCAAATTAACAGCAGATCTACTAGCCCCAAAAGCCTATTGATCTCATCGCTCAGTCTGATGATCAGGAAGTAACTCTTTTGATATATTGGGTTCTCACTGTGAACTTGTTCCATCCCCACATACACTTGGAAGAACAGCCTGCTTGACAACATCACGTGACTGAATGTGATAAAATTGTCTCATTGTTTAGACAACACTAGGGAAAAGCCACCAAATCTATGCCCAGAAACAACGCCTAGTGATTAGCCAGATTGATCCCATTTGGCTGGGACAATCCAGAGAACCAAGGACATCATGAAGGATGTGCAGGGATGCCCCAGAGCAGAGTAGCAGCAGCAGCACCCAAAACCACTGGGTTTGCGCAGGGAGCTCTTGTGGAACACCAGACCTGTAAAGAGCCTCACAGGAGCCCCACGGCCCTGATAAGCCAAAGAGTGGGCAATGGTACTGGCAAAAAGCAAGGAATCCCATCCTTGGGAGAAGCAATGTGTGCAAGTTTGTGTTTGGTCTTGTGTTTGGGGATGGCTGCACTTAAAACATAGACCCTTGCACTGCTCTGTGATCCTGCCATTCCTTCATTGTCATTGAGTAGTTTTGCTAAGGGAATTAATGTACGCGTCAAAATTTTAAGGTGTGTCATGAGTTTGCACTTCCCTCCCTGCAAAACTCCCAATCACCCCTAAAGAGCAGAGATAAGCAAAAAAAATAGGTACAGCTCTGCTATACTAAAATAGAACAGAATGAGTAAAAGGACAACACACAAAAGTCAAAAGACATGGATAACCAGATCACTCATTTTAGAAAAGACATTCTATGCTTGAAAGAAATTCTAGTAACACTGGCTAACTCCCAGTGAACTGTAAGAAAGGTGAGGAAACAAACACAAAAACCCAATAACAACACAAAAATCAAACCACAAAACCCAAGAACAACCAAAAACACCCAAACAAACACAAAAATCCCAGCCCCCCTGATTTTTAATGTTTTGCTGAGTAGTAACTAAAGCAAAATTACTCTGCCCAACACTTCTGTAAGCCTTCTGGCAAAATATTTTGGTTATTTCAAACCCATGGAAACAACTTGTGTGGATTACAGGAGAAGGTATAGCTAAGGTTGTCAGGGATGATTCTGGAACCAAGGGCAGTTTAGCTTACAAGGTGCCACATCTGGAAAGGACAAGGGACACCAAAGCCTGAACCAGGCATTTTATCAAGGACAGTGAATTGGCAGGACATCCTTTCACAGAGCAAGAAAAGCTTGAAAGCACGAAGGTCTACTCCGATCAGCATCCAGCTGTGAAGATCTATGAGTGTTATAGACACAGTTCTTAACCTCCCCTTTGCTAGATTCATAGTTTGAGCTCTCTGAATCCCTCACAGTCCTTTTAATAATTCTGGCTTTCCCTTAATCCTGCCCAATTTATCAATGATGTTTCTGATTTGTGGATTTCAGAACTGGAAGCAACAGCCCCACAGGGAGAAGTACAGAGGAGGCATAATTCATCTTTACTCAATATTATGATGCCTATGTCTCACATTTGCCTTTTTGATGTGGAATTGTATTGAATGTTGATGCTTGGTGTGGCTTTCTGTACCTTTTTAGGAGCAGCTGCTCTTTAAGACAGCATTTGTAGCCTCAAAGCATGGCTTCTATTCACACTTTCCTAGACCAAGATGTGGCTTGGCTATGCTGAATTGCAAATTGCATATTTATGCTATACTTAACAAACAACTTACACTTTCCTGTTGAATACTACATCTTTGACATTCCTTCGTGTGTGTGTGTGTTTATATGCTATAAATCCAATCAATAAGAGTTTTGTTTTCCTCCAAGTCATTGATAACAATATTAAATAACAAAAGGTCAAGAACTGATCCTTAAAGACCTCACAAACACCAGCAAGAAAGGCAAGTGTTTAATCAATATGAACTCTTCTATTGATTTTGCATCATCTGGCTTCTTAATCAAAATATCATGCTGTAGCAAACCAAACAGTTTACAGAAATGGAAGTGGTAAATTGCACTACTACTGTTATCAATGAAACTTCCATTTAAAAGAAAATTTAATATCCATGTAGAACTCATAATCCCAGGCTGCCTAGTATTGTTATTGATCAACTTTGCATTATTCTGATAATTACATACTTTTTGTAAGAAACCCAGACCACCCAGCTGCTGACTGTTTAGAAGTTCACATACAAGACTCAGCATGGCAATTGATGTTCAGTCCTCATTAGCACTTTCAGGCAAACGCAGAAGATGTAGACATCAGTCATCTGATAGTAGCTTAGAAGTATTACACTTTTCCCTGTCAGTCTTCAGTCATGTAGTGACTAACACAGGAAGAATTATTAAGATGAACTCAAAAAAAAAAAAAAAAGGAAGATAAAACTACTACAGTTAGCAAACCCAGATTTTTTAGGTATCTGTTAACTCACACCTAAAATAGAGAAGGTTCAAAGGGGATCCTATCAATGTATATAAAAACCTGACAGGAGAGTGCAAAAAGGACAAAGCCAAGCTTTTTCTGTGGTGCTCAGTGGCAAGACAAGACAACAGGCACAGACTGAAACATGGGAAGTTCCCTCCTAATATCAGGAAATTCTTACTATGAGTGTGACAGAGCACTAGAATAAGTTGCCCAGTGAGGTTACGAAGTCTCCTTCCTTACAGATATTGGAACATTGTCTGAACACTGTCCTGGGCAACTGGGTCTAGGTGGCCCTGCCTGAACAGGGACCTTCACAGGTCCTTTACAACCTCAATTGTTCTGTGATTCTACAATATAGCTTAAAGGAGACATAGCTGGTCATCTCTCTCATCAGTGGTATTTCTTGCACACTGTGAAAACGCCATCACCTTTAAGGTTATATATTGTTTAATTATTTGGACTATGACAATACAAATACTGAAGAAAAATGAAATATTCCTTGACATAATTTACTTAGCCAGACCAGAAGTGTCTCAGAAAGCACACTGCATTTCCTAGTGGAGGGAAATGTTATTTCGTTCTATAACAACCTTTACACTGTCATATTTCTTGTTCCCAATTGTCCTCAGCTATATTCTCTTCCCTTTGTTTGACATAGTAAAGTGGGGGCAATTTTCATCTAACCAAGTTTATACTTGGTAAACAAACCTATTGTACATATTGCATTTTAAACAATGTCACTTATTTTGCAAGATCGATCACATGAGATTTTTCATGTTTGAGATGGCTTCCACTGCTCAGCATAACTTTGGTCTGTGGTAGAGAACTGATCAAATCAGAAGCATTTCAGAAAGTCTTAAAAACTAGAAAGTTAGAAGGAAAAAAATACAAAATTGGAGAAAATATATATACATCCTTCATAAATATTTATATGATAATGCACATATAAGGATTTAAGAGAATTAAAGCAAAAGGAACAGATATAAGAGTGCAAAATACACTGTGAAAGACTAAGACCCATCTCACAGTAATCTAGAAAGCTAGATAATGTGGCATCATAGAGCATACCAACTTTTAAATGACTGCACAATATTAATCCAGTATGATGCTAACCTATGATTGTGCAAACCAATGAAAATTAATCTTCGTACAAATTAAAACTGCTGAAATTAGTGACCACAGCATAAAAAAATGCGAAGAATATGCAAATGACAATCAAGATCTTCTTAGAAATAGTCTCGTCTGTATCCAATAATATTTTACTTGAGTAAAATTAAACCAAGCAAACCTAGTTTGATCTACTAGATATTATACTCAGCTTGTACATATACAAATTTCTCCATATGGTGAATGATACAGGAAATAATGTCCATAATATTTTTAAATTATGTTCCTTATAACTGAAAATACATTTTTTTATATGTTATTGCAACAAAACCCAGCCTAGCTAAATTCCTGAAGGTGAACACATTCCACCATCCACAAACAAGTCTAATCTAAAGCTGTGAATCACTATTAAGAAATTTTAAAGACCCATTTTTCTGCTTACCTGGGAAAAGAGAGAGGACAACATGAAAGCTTCAGGCACACCCCTTGATGCATTAACTAAGCTAACAAAACCCAGTATTTTCCTTCAGATAGAAACATCTCCCTCATAGGTAAGCTTTATACTCCACAGGGCCAGTCATCGCACAAGTGACCTAGGGAGCAACATTTCTGGACACACTCTAGTCCTGTGTTCACCTTGAAGAACCTGGGGAGCTATGTGATAGAACACGAGGAGGAAAATCACAAATCATGTAAAACAAGTTAGCCTTGAAACAGAATGAATTGCAAAATATTACAAGCTGTTTAAGTTGTGATATACATATCTAAAGGACTGCTTGTCACTCACATTTCACTTCATAAACTTTGGTTTTGTTTCAATGTTGAAATTCTAAAATTGTTTTTAGGATGAGCATTAACATTCAGCAGCTGTAAGCTGTTAACGTATCATCTCTTCCTGCTGTAAAAGCAGCAATCCTACAGAAATGCCTACAAAATGCATGGAGCAAATAATTTAAACAAAGCATTCAAATACATTTTTCCAAACATTAGGGGAAAAATACATTCAAGCATTGGTAAGATTACTTCTATATATATTTTATTGATTTATATTCCCCAGAATTCCTGAGGCACTTCTGCAAATAGCCGACAAGAAGTTCTTTGATAATGTCTGTTGCAACAGGCACTGGTTAATTTTGATCAAATACCTCTTCAGCTACTCAATGGGAGGATATAGAAAAGATGGTGCCAGACTTTTCTCAGAAATGCATATTGAAAGGAAGAATGGTAACAGGCACAACATGTAATGCAGGAAATTCTGATTAAACACAGGATTTTTTTTCTCAGTGAGGGTAGTTCAACACTGAAGAGTGAGTCAGCTATGTAGTGACACTGGGTGGTAATCTTAGCAGGAAATACCCAGCCAAGTTAACTAGGCACAATGAAAAAACTGGAAATAGCAGAGAAGAGTGAAGCAATGTTACTGTAGCATGAGAAAAATGAGGAGGGAAGAGAAGATACTCTGAATGATGGGGTTGCAGAAAGAAGTATCATCAAAGAGAAAGAAAAAAGCAAAAGTCAAAGAAAAAGATACAAGATTTAAAAGAAATTTTAGATGGTTGCAATCAAATGGAAAATACAACAAATTAAGATAATTACTGACAGTGTTAACTAATTCAGATATGAGTTAGAACTAATCAAAACAATCACAGTGATTTGTTAGAGATCTCGGATCAAGTGGAATGCGGCCTGGTGATCATTAAAATGATAGGTATATTGTTTAAGTCTTGGACAGAGACATGTTTGCAAGGCACAAATCCAGTCTTTTGTTCTGACTGGGTTCTTGCTGTAGCTACAAGAATGCTTGCAGGCTGCTCTTGCATGAAGCCAATGCTATACACTAGTCTGTTTGCTTTTAATTTGACTTAACATAAAATGAACAATGAAAATATTGATTATGTATCTCATTTAAGTGAAATTATCAAGCTGAAAAAAAAGCTGAAATATGAAGGTTTGCTCCTGCTTTTATATATGATAATAAAAGATATCTGTCTGATTTCAGGAAAGAACAATATGTTTCCAAGACTCCATTTGCAAGTCATTTTCAATAAAATTGTCTCCAAGGGCCAAAGTCTTGCCCTACTACTGTCAATGGAGTTCTTTTAATAAGTAAAAGCTAAGTCCTTGTTCTGCAAAATGAGCTGCCTGTAACATTAGTTCAAAAAATTGTTGCATTTGGTCAAATGTGGACTCCTGCATAATTTGCATCAGTTATTGTGCAGACTTAGGCATGTTAGAAAATTACACTGCCACTTTGCTTGTTATGTCCTAAATGATTTACTGTCGATACTACTCAGAGAGGACCAGCAATGGTTCTCATACTGTAATATAGCTGTAAATAAAGATAATTAAACATTTACATAGTTGATCTACTTAATTTCCAAGTAATTTTTAGCTCAGATACCACTCCAAGTGTGTAAAATATCTCCTACAATATAAAGTTTTGCTCAATTTTCTTTTTTTTAAATGAATTCCAGTTGCCATGCTTCTGACAAGGCAAATTTATTATTCATTTCTGTAACAAAAAAACAAATGCACTTGTAGAAAACAACTTAGGTATTTTGGGAATAGAGATTGCTTGAATTCTTGAGCAAATTTGCTGTTAGAACAGTATGCTGGCTCACTGGAATTTTTTTCTGTTTAGTTTCTTCAATATCTTTTTAATTTATTTTATTTTTTATAAGGAGTTGATAAGAATCAAAATTACAGCTGATTCAAGGCTCAGTTCTACTACCACAAAGTTCCTTCAGTAGCTCCTGAAAGCTTCATCAATGTAAAGGAGTTCATATGGTATCCATATGTCCTTACCTTTGTAGCAAATTACTTTGTATTGCATGATGTAGAGCTTCTTTCTTCTTTGCTTTCCTGGTTGTACTGATTCAAGAAGCCACAAGTTCAGCAAAATGCATTCTTACTCTATGAAGATCTTGACCTTACTCTAAGCTTAAATCGATAGCTACTTAGCCTCTTCAGTCACACTAGGATTGGGCCCATAACTCGTTCTCTGTTCTCATGCTATCTGAACACTGTTTTTTAAGTGAATCACACATCCTTTCTTAGCAGACTCTCTCCTGGATGAAAAAAGGCCCTCTTTGTTTCAGCTGCTCCTGATGCTCTTTGTTGAAACACTCTCTCTTCTGCTGAAACGCCTCCTTCAGTAAAACTTCTTTTTTCTACATAGATGTATATGTCCTTTTATATCATGAAATGTAGGCCTATTTAAACTCTTAGGAAGAAAAATTTTATGACACAATGTGTCTTAAATTTATGGCTCATGTTAAAAGGGCTGTAAAAATAAGTTCAAATCTTTATTATTAGCACAATGCAAACAAAATTATCATCACATGACCCAGCACAAACTCATATCTTCTTGTCTCTTTTTCAAGGTAACTCCTGGACTAAAAATTGTGAGAGTAAACAGTAAAGGGTCTGTTGAAATTAATTTCCCTTGAACTAGGATTCTCATATACTTCTAGTGCCCCATGTTTTGAATGTCTGTGCTGTGCTTTCCTGACCTCTACCTACCCAAAAGAGGACAAGAAATTTATTACATGTGTGGAGCACTTTGAATTAAGCCTCTGCAATCTCACTATTGTCATGGCATGAGTAAGGAAACCTTGCCCATTGCTGAAGAGGTTTCACTTATGAGTATTTTTCTTTAATTTAAATGCTGGAATCTTAGATCACCTAAAAAGAGGGAGAGAAAGAAGAAAGGAGGGAGAAATAAACAGTGGAGGCATCATGTGAGATGAGAGAGAAGTACGAAAAATACTACTGCCCTCTGTTTATTTGTCTTCAATTGAGTATGCATAAAAGTGAGCCTTAAGTCATCAGGAAACAAAATCCAGTGAGAATGGGCATAAAAATTGCAAGTAAAGAATAATATACTATCTAGTTTTAGACCACAGTGAAAGGAAGGAACACAGGACTATCTGTCAAAAAGTTTCACAGTTGTTTGTAATTTCTTTATAACCTTTTGTGCCACCGTTTAAAGGAACAAATTTTCTTGTGATCTTTGCCGAGTATCTCACTAACACAGCTACTGCAAGCTAAGCATTTCAAGATCAATAACTTCACAGATCCACTCCTCATGTAAAATTTAAAAAAATAAAACATTAAAAAAAACCCACAGTTATCATCAATTAAGAAAACAGAAAATTTGTCTGCAAGTTAATCTTCTATAAGAGCTAATGGTATAAAAAAAAAAAAAGGTTTTCTTGCTTTTCAATCCAAAATACATCAAATAGGTAGTTTTTTGAAGCATGCATTTCTTCCCTTTATTCTGACACCTCATCTGTAGATTTAAAATAATGTAGAAATAAAGCCTTCTTGCTGTTAAAAATTCTCTCATGTCTGTTTGAAATTATGTAACTGTCTCAATCAAAAGCCCTCTGGAAAATACATACCTAGAGATTTGTGTGTTTGTAGTTTCGGTGAATAGATCAAATGTGCCACTCTTTCCATGTTTCTTAAATCTTCCTTCTTACAGGAAAAGTCATAGTATTGATGGTACTTTTTCTGCTGTGAACTAAAAAAAAGAACACCTCTCAAAGCAACTTTATAACTAACAGTCCCTATCCACTGAAAAGCACAAGCTAGTTTGAATTGAGCCAATTCGTGGTTGTTTTTTATTACTTGTCTTACTTGTCTTTTTCCCTCCTCTACCTTCACCTTAATGCTTCTAAATCATCAATGATTGATGCTGTGAGGACTAAAAAGCTAATGAAACTAACTGAACATTCACCTGATAAAAATGCAGGTAAAATTACAATTGTTATTTACCCAGTATTGAGTCTTGTTGAAGGCAGTTCCTGCTTATTCAGAAAGTCAGTCTACTGTTAAAGCAGTCATAATCCAGGAGGATCTTCTAATCCAAAGACATTATTCAGTATGCTTTAGGTCATACTGTAACCTCATTTATTATTCATGGCCACTACCTTGACTGCTTAGGCTTGATTTGTGGCTGTGCTCCAAGCTCAGAAAAAGCATCCAAGAATGGAGCATGAGAGTAGACAGTGTATGAAGGCATTAGGCAGCAGAGGAGAATCTGTAGCATATTCAAGAAGTAAGAATTTATTTTCAGCAGAAGGACTCAGAAGTGACGCCAGAATGTGAACAAAGGCAGCCAGGACAGTCTCCAAGGAGGAAAGAAGCCAGACCATTATGAGTCTTATTTCAGCAATGGGAAGAGGAAAACAAAACCTGAAAATTCAGTAACTAAAACAATGGCATAGCTTCAGTTGAAAGAATGACTGTTGGATTTGTCTCAAACCTGCTGAGCTTTCTATACAGAAATTTTACTTAGTGAGTCTACCAAATTCTGTTCTCAACTTAACTGCAAACTTATGCTTAGATAAGAGCATATCAGCAGGTCTTAGGGACAACGAACACAATATATATTTGAGCAGCAATTGGCAAAACAAAGTGCCAGCCCTATACAGAAGTTTTAGTTATTATAACCTTGTCCACCATCTTAAGATCAACGCTATACACTACTTCTTCATGAAGCAAACCTGGATATGACATATAGTCACTGTTTCAAACATCAAGACTCCTGTATTTCCTTACTAATAAGAGTGATTGCAAGTTCTGTAATGTGTTTCTCATCCATATGGTAGCAGTTGCTATGATCTTATTATTTACTTTCTCATTTACACTATGTGCAGCATACTGCTGATTCTGGTTTTTTTCCTTTTCTTCCACTGCAGTACAGAAGATATTTAGTGATCCAACCAAGACAGAGAAGAATTTTAGAGTTTAATTATCTCACTGAAGGACAGCACGAATTCTTTAGCAAGTCCTTCCTCCCCCCACTCTTCTCCCCAGCAAATACAATAAAATCTTGTAGTCACCTAGGCAGAGTGAAGCAAAGAGGAAAAGCTTTACTGAAAGCATCTAGATAATGTCTATTATTCTGTGAGAATAAGGCTTGTGAAATAGGAACCAGATATTTATACCATCTTAACAGAAAGTAGGTCATGGCTAACATAAAACCGATTCAGTCTAATCATTTAAAGAGGGTGTGACAGTCTAAGATATTAAAATATATTAAATATAAGCACTTATAAAAATCCACTTGCAACTAAATGTGTTCCAATAAGGTGCTTGTTCCTAATATTTTATTTAAAGGTTAGCATTCTCAATACCTACCATAATTTAGTTTTCTAAGAATAAAACAGAGCTGCATACAGAACAGCTGGAGGCAGATTTGTTTTTTGTGACTGTCAATAGATAACCTAAGTATGTAGTCTTTTCCTGGGCATAGTCAGGAGGAGAGCTCTTGTTATTTTTACTTTCACGAGCTTGTCTAAATCTATGTTCTTTTACAAAGGATGACAGAATGAATATGAACCAATGTATTTTCAGAATTATAATTTTTAAAGAGGGGGAGAGTGCTACTTTTAAAGAGAGGGGATGCCACTTTAAAGGCTGAAGGCACAACCTCACTGAACAAACTGAGCAAAAAGCCAAACAGACATCTTAAAAAAAGTCAATTGAATCTCTCTGATCTTTATTGTAAATTTTAACTAGTTCCAGGAAGCATTTGTAACAATGTTTCAGCGTTATGTGTCAATATGCAGCATTTCTGAAAAGGAATTACTTAGATTCCTAAGCAAATTAAAAAAAAAAAAAAATTAATCCATATAAGGTAACAATATCCCTTATTTTTCATTTAGACATTTCTATTCTGTGCCCACATGTTTAGGAAAATTCCATTAGCATAAATATATGTCAGAGAAAGAACTGGCTGTTACAATTATTGAAAACAAGCAGAAGTCAGTCAAAGGCTTGCCCACATTCACAAAACTCAAGAGTCCATAAATATTGTGTTGAAGCTATATCGGTTATGCCTCACTAATGAGCACTTGTAATCTTTTAATTTTACAGTTTTCACATAGAAATATCAAATTGCAAACCTTTAGCAGCTTTTGCAAACCATGCCCAGCATGTTTCTCATATCTTTTCTTAACCATGACTGGGGTATAATTTACTATTACCTTCTTGACAAGGCTATGATTCGTTTCACACATCACTGTTTATTAAAATAATATGTTGTGCTTTGGTTTTGTACCACTTGAAATGTCAGCTACCAACAAATTCACAGTCAGTTAGGTTAACTGGATGAATAACAGTTGGAAAACTACATAGATTTCTCACCTTTTTGTATTTTGTGTTTACATGAAATTAGAACCTCATAAATCAATTGCAATACAGTGCATTAGCTGTAGTTCTCCCTTTCTTTCATTTAGTGTGAAAAAGAGATATTATTTTCTTTTTACTTGGAATGGAAAAAATATCTCAAATCATTAATTTCTTTCTTTGGGCTAGTAAATGTTGAAGAAACTCAAAATTTAATTTCCTAATGAGGTTGAAGTTAGTACCTATTTCTCTGGGACTTGAAGAAACAAACCGAAGATTCTTTACTGTGTAAAGCCTATACATACAAGACTGATCTTTCAAGCTTGTGTTGTTCGTCTTTCATTCCATGGGGGTAGTCTTTTTTCTAGTAAAAAATATAAAAAATATTACAATTGAGAAAAACATCTAATTTCTTACTCGTTAGAGATATAATCTTCTGAAATACTGACCAGAAAAATAATCTTGTATGTTACTCATCTTTACTCATGTCTTTTGGTTAACTTGAGTGTTTCATACAGAACAAGTGCAATGCTTTTTTGTTTGCAGGTGGAGTTAGTGTTAATTTGCCTCATATTTCAGAGCAAGTATACTTCTGCAATTGGGAATGGTTACACATGCAATCAAATACTGTACTCAGGGGAGACCTTAGCATCCAAGACATCTGTTGAGCAACAGATACCTGTAAACACTGATCAGTTAAGAGAATCTTAAGTCACAGAGGGCAACAGATGATCTAGAAAGTAAACAACATGGTTAACAAAACAGCTTAAGACAAACTCATCCTTTCTTTTAAATTCAGCAATGCACTTTTGCAAAGTAATGTTTGACCAGCATGAAATTTGTCTTTAAAAGAATACCATAGTCAAATGTTATCATACATTATGAGTGTTTACATAGCTCCTCTTGCAAAAATTGTAGTTTCTGGAACAAATTTCAGAGGGACTTTACTTGAGGAGGGAGAAGGTTAACATAGGAGGATCCATCCTGACATCTTTACTCAAGTGAAAACTGGTAAGTGGCTGTTCTTTTCTTTTAAACCTTGTCTTGAAGAGACCTTGTGTGTTCAATATGGTTAAAATCATATATGAAAACTAGGATTAGCTCTTGGGTTGCTGACACAGACTAATACAAACACAGAAAACAAAACCAAACTTACAAAAAAACCCCCAAAAGGACAAAAAACCCCACCAAACTACAGCCATAGTGGTTTAGTTGCACTTCAAATATGCCAAAGTTGTTTTTGCAAGATTTTAGAGAAGGCACACTCCCTTTAGTAGGCCCTTCACTGGTAAAAATTCCTAGTTTTTTCTATTTTTGTTTTAGGAGACCAGGTTCTTGAAGAGATTTCAATATTCTCTGTAAACTCCTGTTACCTATGCAAGAACCTGCAAGAAATTATTACAAACCCAGGTTCCTCAGGAGACCTTGTGCTTTAGATTTTCAGCTAGTGCCTAAAGCAAGACAGCAGAGACAAGCCAAGCATTCAAAAGGCTGACTGTTTTTTTGTTGTTGTTTTGTTTGAGGTTTTTTTACTATATTCATGATTTAAGTTAAATGAAAACAGGAAAAAACAGAGCAAAAATACCACCTCGGAAACTTTGACTAGAATTGTGTTCTGAACTAGTTCAAAATTAACTTGCTCTATATTACATCACAATAGAGTTTGGGCAATTTGAATGTCTGCTGTTAATGAGTTATTTTTCTACAATGTAGGCAGTATCACAAGATGTCCTGCTATATCCCACGATTTGTCAGAGAAGAGAACAAACTGACACCTTACAAAATAAATAATATGACTACATAGCTTGGATCCTAAGAGAGGATACTGCTATGCCATGAATATTTTCCAAGAAACAAGGTGGCCAGGATACAAGTTAAAGCCAAGCTATTACTGAAGTGAAAGATACTAGGTATTTCACGAGGCCAGTTCAGGTTCACAGAATCATAGAACCATAGAATGGTTAGGGTTGGAAAGGACCTTAAGATCATCTAGTTCCAATCCCCCTGCCATGGGCTGGGACAGCTCACACTAGACCATGTTGCCCGAGGCTCTGTCCAAACTGACCTTTGAGCACTGCAGGGATGGAGCATTCACAACTTTCTTGGGCAACCTGTTCCAGTGCCTCCTCACACTCACAGTAAAGAACTTCTTCCTTATACCTAATCTGAAGTTCCCCTGTTTAAGTTTAAACCCACTCCCCCTTGTACATGTTGGAAACAACACTTCTTCCATGGAAAAAAAATGCTTTAGAGGCCATTGGAGTGTGCCTGAATAAGGACTGCATCGTTAGAGTAAGACTGAAGAAGAGTATAGGGTTAATAAAATAGAATTTTTTTTTTTGTTAAGACAACACTTCAGAACAGTAAGAAGAGAACAAGACTAAAGAAAAAGTTTTTCCCTAAGGAAAACCTGGGATTAAAAATGTAAAATTTAATGACGGGAATGCTAGTTATTTGTTTATCAGACTTTTAAAGAATTGTGTCATATATTAATTTGTATACACGTTTGAGAAGACCTGATTTTTTAGAATAAAATCATTGTATTTACCATCAATCATCTGTGCTTGCAGGCTGGCAATGACAATTGGGGGGTGACTGCACATGGTCTCAAGACTGTGAGCTTTGGAAAATGTCACATAAAAGTTATTTGAGTTATTACCCTGATTATTTCTTTCCATTGTCTTAGGTATGCCCTGCTACAAGGCTCTCTGAAGATGTCTAATTCATTCAGAAAATAAAGAGATAAGGAGAAGCAAAACTTAAACTTTAGACACACAGAAATGGTTGTCTAACCCTAGCTTGGTCTTTTAAACAAATGTCCAGATAGTTTTCCTTTCCCAAAGAGAGACAACTGTTCTTCAGCCAAATGTCTCTAATCATATTCAATTATTAGCACAAAAAATGAACACAGCCATTATTTTCAAAGCATTTATATATGTCCTGCATGTCAACAAAAGCTAAAACAAATTAAAAAATGTGTTTCTCTTAGGTTGCATCTAACTCAGAAACAGGGAATAAGCAATAGCCATAAAATGTCTTCCTAAAAAAAATATCAAAAATATCTAGAACCTGCAGCAATAATATAATGGGAAGTGTTCTTACAGTAGCATGGGTTTCTGGGGGGAGGAAGTAAAGCTTCTTAAATGTTTCAGGGTGATTCCTTAAGGGAAGTACCTCATAATTCTGTGATCTCTGGGACAAAGCACAGATAATAAACTTACAGGGGAAAATAAAATAAAATAAATATAAAATAAAATAAAGGTTGGCTTGCCAGTGCCAAAAAAAGCAGACAATAGGTGTTTATATACCTAGCCCAAAGAGACCTTTAATCTTGGATAGGGTATTTGGCAACTTAACTATGAATTTAAAGGTTAAATTTAAACCTACCAGATTTGATTGGCTTGCTGGCTTCAGACAAAAACAGCTTAATTCTCACATGCTCAGAAGCTGCTGGGCCCAAGCTAGGACACCCTGCCAGATGTGACTATCATCATTTCAGGTCCTGCACTCTCACATAGATTACACTAAGAAAATCAACTTTTAGCAGAGTTCCAAGATAAAACTTATCCCAAGAGGGACAAGATTTTTTCAGATAGCTTGACTGACAGCATCTCCTGCAGTGTTACAGGGAAGTGGTGGGCTCCTGCAGAGAGTCTCATAAGCTGCCAATGCTTTTTGTACTCCTCAACACCATTTCTCACTCACCCAAATCATAGCTGTCACTCACAGCTACATTGTCTACTGTTCTTCACCTGCTACTGAGCCCTGCAGATTTTACTCTAGCTCTGCCATGAAAGGTGGTGGATCATCCCCTGTCTCACGTCCCCTGTGAGGAGATTCACTTGCATCATTTGAGGAGAGATTACAATTGACAGAGTTGTGTCATGAGGAGAAAGGGCAGTGAAAGTGAGTCTTTGCTGAATGAAAGGCCAAAGAGCAAGACAACTGGACCTGGAGACAACTGGACTGGAGACATTCAGTGCTATGGAGAACTAGACTGCATATCCTAGTCCCATATATTACAATAGAAGTAAATAGCATTTCTGTTCTTACAGAAAGTCAGGTTTTATCTCAACACTGCACAAGAGCCATTGTGACCAAATAATGTGCTTGCAATCTTACAAGTATGATGCATGTCCCGAAAACTGTGGTGGGAAGATCATGTAATACCCCAATCAATACTTGTTAAATCTCTATGCTTTGCTTAGTTCCTGTGAATGTGAGTCACCAACATGTGTTTATAGTTTTAAGACAAAAGTATAATTTTTTCCTGGGTTATATTGCTTATGAAATATATTAATTTGCCAGAAGGAGTTATCTGACAGAGAACTGGGCAACAATGTGCACAACTAAAGTGAAGAGACTCAGCAGGTCTCTAAGAACAAGAGAAAATCTCTCACTCCCCATTTATATTTATTAGTGTCAAATGAATCAGAATTCTGAAGACTACAAAGGAAATCTGAACTTTACAAAGTCATTTTCACACCTTTCTGTTGTCATAAACTCTTATGAGTATTCTATAAGCCTGTCCTAAGGACCAGTATCTCTTTTCACATTTGCCTTGCAAAGAAACTTCATACACAATATATTTTGATGAAAACACATTTTTTCATGAGAATGATGGAAGCAACCAAAAGAAAAAAAAAAAACAAAAACAGAAAAGTTGCCATACTCACCAGGTATCTCAAGAGTATAAGTGAGACATGGGGAGCAGAGGCAGTGTCTCAGGCTCCTCTCTAGGGAGGATATTTGAAACATATTTATATTCATATGAGGGCAGTTACAACTGTTGAGATTCTCCTGTAAAACCTGATGACAGAGACAGATAAGCTTCAGGACACTATTGACAATAGATTTTGTTGCTTTTTTGTACCTCAATTACAAAATAATTAATCAAATGTTTAGACTAAGAGAATAAACTAAATTTATCTTTTGTTTTGAAAGTGTTATAGTTATCCTGGTCCTAAAGTTATTTGAAAAGACTAGCTGTGCTGTTCCTAAAAGAGCAATGAATTGTAATGGCTACTACTAAAAACAGGATTCAGAGCTCAAGTACATGCTTTCTACCAACCTGCAAGAATTGGTTTAAAGACAGATACTACAACAGTGGAAAGAGCTCTTCTTTGGCAGGCACAAACTTTGGCAAGCATGACAAGAAGTGTGAAGACAGTTTGATACTCCGAATATTCATGCAAATTACAGAAACCTACTTAGAAATGTTGAGAGTATTTGGATTCCTTACTCTTCAGAAGAGTCTGATGAGACAAACAACATTCAAATACTTTAAAAACTGATCAAAATAGGAGAAAAGAATAATCTTTTATCCAAGTCTGCAGAAGACAGGACAAGAAATTCTGGCTGTGAGGTACCAAGAGTGACTCAGGTTGAATGCTACTTTGAAAGGAAGACTTTCAAACTGATAATACCAAATGCATCTATTACAAGTGTAAGGTAAACTCTTCATTGCTTAAAGACCTTTAAAAACAGTTGAATGACAGAGCTTCAGGTCATGCTGCCATGCTAAATATTGCATAATCATAAGATTTTATGGGCATTTTGTCTGCACATGCAGTAACATTTTAGTAATTATTTTCATTGTAAACTGTACATTCCTTTTTTTCCTACACTGAGTTTTACAGAACAAAGTTCCTCAAATAGCAATACCATTATATTACATTATTATTCAAACATGACAACTAGATGATGTCATTTTATGATGATCACTGTAAAAGTTGGTAATAGATACAGCACATGTGCCCTCTGTCTCAACTCCAAAGAGCTGACTACCTAATAGGAAACTTCAAACAAGTTTACAATTAAAATTAAAAATTAAAAAAAGTAAATAGAAAATAATTTTGAAATTCAATTCTGCCATGATACTTCACAGAATGGTAATTATTTTGCGTTACAGTGTTGATCCTGCTTTTAAAAAAATAGATTTGTTTTTTTTTGTGCTAAACTTCTCCATACTGACCATTACCTTGCACTTGAAAATGGTAAATATTTGAAAACAAAAAGGACTGAGCATTTTTCTTAGCATGTCCAGGACTGAGACCTTAATATCAGTTTTAAGCCTTAATTGTTCCACAGTTTATGTGTGTGCTACCATTGTTATCAATGTTAACATCAAATATCTTCAACTAGAAATATCCTTCTTAAAAACCAACAGTGTAAACCACTGAAGCTTCAAGAACTTTGTTTTGCTGAAAATTTACTGTGCGCTGTTTCTAAACAGTTACAAATTTGCATTGAAAGGATAACATGTATGATAGTCATAGCGCTTTAAAACATACAGAGGGGCAGAAAATGTTCAGTATTGCTGCTGGGATGATACAGATGATTCTCATCTTCTTTTTTTTTTTCCCCACACAGCTTATAGCAGCAGTTCCACACATTTTGATGGTTACCTAACTGCTAAAGGGGAAAAAAAAAGTAAAAAGAAACCCATGCCATCTCATATCCCCTTTTTTGGTCACGTGTGTCATGAGAGATACAGAAATAACTTACTAACCAGCAAAAATACTTGTGTGATTGTACCTACAGTTAACTCATTTTAATTAATGACTCACTGTCATCATGCCTAAGAATTCATGTGACTGTCAGCAAAAGCATAGCTAAATTAGATCAAACTTGTCTGAGAGAGTGGGCTGAGGGAACAACTTCCTGATTATTAGGTTTGCAGGAACTCAGCTCTGGCTGTGACTACGCGGAGGTTTACAGCAGGAGGGTAATGAAGCAGATCTAGATACCACCTCTGTTGAGCACATGAGGAGAGGTAGAAGGATGCATATTAGGATTATCGGTAGCAAATATAATCCCAATTTTTATAGAAAACTTTGCACCACTTCTGCTAATTCCTATTTATAAATAGCTTTATTTCTTACAACTAATATTTTGAAATATTTAAATTTGCATGTTTTAATAAAACTATAGAATCCTATATAGAACAAATCTGTCAAATCTGAACAGAAAAGCTGTCACAAGTTCAGCTTTTCTAGTGACTAATGAATAATCATGAACTAGGAAATCTATTGTAAAAAAAGCACACAATCCTAAAAACTAGAAGTGACCACCATGTCCCTACAAATTCTTCCAGTTATTTCTTATCTTCACTGTTAATAACATATGTCCTTTTTCCAGTCTTGATTTATATAGGTTTGAATTTCACACACGGAACTTTGCATTTCTTTGGTCTGTTTAATTCAAGTGCTGTGTTCTATTAGAAATCTTCAATTACTGATAACTCTACTAAATTACCTTTTAACCTTCTTTTGAATGAACTAACAGAACAGTAAATGTGAAGAACACA